>KK115313.1:451999-481421 GCA_000611955.2 Stegodyphus mimosarum | reverse complement strand
AAAAAAGAAGATCTTTCTAAAATGCGAACTGCCTTTTAAAGGTTAACGTTTACAAGTGACAGAGATGTTTCAAGCCTTGGTTGATTGAATGGAAAAAGAATAAAACTTTACTAAAACCTCTTTATATTTGTTGAAATGTTAAAATGGAATTAACATAAATGCTGATGATAAAAAATGGCAAACTATTCCGTTTACAAATGACTTTCTAAGGTTGATCGAGTGAAATACAATTCTTCCACAGTAAAAAAGTAGATACCATTGGCCAGCTAAGAATTTTAACAAAAGCTGATGTGTAATAGCTGGTAGTTTTATAATCAAACTGGTTCCTAATGGCAAGTAAGATTTAGAGATTTTAGAGAAAAAATACTCTTTATCATAATAGGTTTTATAATTAATACACGTTGCTACGTATTTTTTTTTCTCTTGATGGACGAAATTGGGCTTTCGTATAAAGCACAGTTGATTTGCAAATACTGTTATGCCTCCAGTAATGAGTATCTTGCACAGCAAACACGCGGCTTTCGATATTCAGACCGAAAAGTGTTCGCATAACGAATTGAGTTCCGCGTTACAAACCGCGCACAAATTTCATCATGCATTAAAAAGGGAACTAAATTTGTTTCGTTTTCTTTTTAATAATAAACTCCCCTCTCCCGAAAATAAAAATCTGAAACAAAGATAATGCATAGCAGCACATGAATGAATATATTTCATAATATTATAGTATGATGAAGAACTTCAAGCTCATATAATATTACTACTGAAGAAGCGTTAAGTCCTCCTTCGTCGAGAATATGAGGAAGCCCAGAGGGTTCTAGAAGGAGGAGGGGAATACAAGTAGTCCATACTTATTTCAGCTATCAAGGATCTTCTGAAAAAATGGAATTTATACTAAAATAACATTTTCAAAGTAAAAATACTGAATTCTAACTGGAAATATGTCCAAGACTGTCAACTATAATGGCATTCCCATAAGCCGAGATGAATCGAGTGAATGATCTGTTCAGTGGCAATGCCATGCAGTTAAAGACCATTCTGAAATTCTGAAGAAGAAAGTGACCGCTTTAGAAAACTTCCTGAAATCTGAACCCAAGAAACTGAAAGCAGACGTGCAATAAGATATAGGATAATTTACTTTTCCACCTCCAGTAGAAGACTGGGATTAGATTCAAACTGAACTGAACTTAAAACTATGAGTATATACACAGCGTACGTAAATATTTTTACAACTAATTTATTAGTAACATTTTAACAGTATTTTTTTATTTAAAATTTTTAGTGTTTTCATAGTCTCTGAATTATTTTATGATGTTTCGTGGTTTTGGATCGAGCACACGAACAAAACTCCCAGAGTAAGTTATGAAACACAGTAATCCGCACAAGCTGTCCGTCCATCGTGAGAAGGATAGTTTCGTAATGCGAGTCCCCCCCCCACCCACACACTGGAGGTGGGAATACATAGGATGTGGGATCAGTTATTCAATGTAGTCAATCGATCGAACGTGCTTTAGGACATGAGCGAAAGATGAGTCGTTGGTAGCCAACTACCTCCTCAGAGTCTTATTGAGTTGAATTTGCTTTTTAGTACATATGAATAAGAAATGTGTACTCTATTGTCACAAGTATCATACGCGACATAAGCAGAACTATCATTGCTTGTCAATAATATCAGGTTATGCAGTCAACACGTATCTTTTCCTTTAAGAATTTTCCTTTTACTCCACACTCATGATTACGAAAGATCTATATATATATATAATCCCTGTTTTTCGCTTACCAAAAGAATTCAAAGAGAATTTTAGCTATTAAGAAAAAAAAATCGAAATCGGAAAGTAGCCTTCACGGTTCAAAACAATTTAGCAGTATATTTTGAAAGCTTACAAGCAAGAAAATATCAATAATCAATAATCAGATAAGCGTGTGTTTTAGACATAGGCTTTAAAGAGGGCCACAGTTAATGACGGATTTTTCAGATTTCTAGTTCGTATTTAACCCTAGATTCAGCGCATGTATGACCAGGTGTCCTCCAGTAATATTTGTCGCAATTGAGTAGAACGTTGCTTGAAATCAAAAGTATAAACTGTAATTAATGTTTTGTCAAATGCCTTAATTTCTTTATTATAGCTACACTTCAACAGATGGGGGACATTTGTCTCCCACGCCCCTAATTGTGCAGCATAAACGTACGCTCCTAACACAGTTAAAAAAAATTGGATAGTGAAATTAAATTATCTCTAAAAGTCAGGCCATGTTTCGAATAATTTCAAAAGGTGTGTAATAACTGTAAAATTAAACACTTGTCCTATTATAAAACTGAAATAAATCAAAACGGAGCTTGATTTTTCCTATTTATAAAGTTCAAATTTCTTTCAAATCTATAATTCTAATAACCGAATTCTGCTTGCTTAAGCAAATGCAGTAACATAGCATTCGATACAAATAAAATGAATATATTCATAAGGACTACTCCCCTAGCTGATCATTCTAAAAAGTGAATGGCATTTCTGTGAATATAAATAATCTTCTGTATTAAGCATATCCGTAATAAAAACTGCCCAGACGACCATCCCTACAGGAAACTAAAAATTGCTTGCAAACCTATGGTGTTTCTCCTTAATATGTAGAAAATTGAAGAAACCCAACTAAACACGTTTTCTTGAAGGTTTGGAATTGCAAGGTATTCATTTATTTTATCTAACTAGTTATTTTACATTAATTATCTTTACTGTCCCTCTCTCTTTACGCTCGAATGTGAAATTTTGTTCACGCATATTTAAATGAAGTAGAAAGCTATAGCGTTTAAAGGGAGGTTTTCAATTGTTTAGACAAAGTATGTTCCGCCTGCTGAAGACCACGTTACTAGTTGATATTTTACGAAAACAGTCTATTTTCGGCTTTGCTTTATTCTTGGTAATTCCTTGTCACGCCGGTATAGGTTTGAGCTAACTGCGCATTAATCCTTTCTGTGTAGTCTTTGAATAGCTTACGACTTCACTTAGTTTAATTTGAAATTCTGTATTTTGATTTAAGACATAAATGCTGGCTGGTTTTGTAAGCACAAGAAGTGCCTCTTGCTAGCTATTGAGTTCTTAATAAAAGGGTGTTTTGCACCCTTCTTACGTTCTCTGTTTTCCTATAAGACATTGCGATAATTCGCTTTTACTTTCCACAGTCTTGTCTTTGTGTAGGCTTCCAAAGAAGATGAGATTCTATAAAACATTACAACTTAAAAAAGTCCTCTCTTCGAATTGCTAGTATAAAACATATATAATGTAAGTTTTTATTTATTTCTGAAATAGAAACAACGTATGTAATTAATTTTAATATTATGAGAGAGCAAAACTATACATGTACATTCAATATTAGCCCTGATCGGTATGGTGATTAGGGGAACTATCTACCATATATATTTGGGTGTGGATTCCCGGAAGTGGCGTGGATATATGAAACTTTTCATCTCCTTTCTTGCAGGTGTATATCGGTCGCCTTTGTAATGCATTTTGGACGATATTCTCGGTGATGAATGAGAAACCTAAATTAGTGATGATTTTAGGCAATCCAGAAGAATGCTTAACGAACCTATGTCCAGCTATTGAATTTCAAATAATAATAATAATAACATTAAAGAATTTTTAAAAAATAAAATAAATTTTAGCCCAAAACATTGAGGAAAAAGAATAAGTAATATTTACGGGAATATTACGGCAGTATCACTAAAAATAAATCTCATTTTCCTATAAACTTAAAAATTTATCTTCAGTTTATGAATTATTTAATTCCCCCTAATTCCCCGATTCATGCCGCCGTACTTTAAGAATCAATGGAAGTATCCTAACTTCTAGTTTGAAGTGCTTCTTTCAAGTATTCGCAGAAAACAAAACCATTATCAGCTCTTCCTCAAGATAGCAAGTTCTTTTTTTTTTTTTCTCCTTTCTATACGAGAGCGTTTGTGATATACTTACCCCTGACACCCATAGCTTCATTATCATATAGATGATCTGAAAAGATAAGAGAGAAGAGATAATTTCCTTCAGGTTTAATGTCTTTGTTCAAGTGTGGTCTTAAACACCCTAGAGACAGCAACCGTACGAAAAGTAGTGCAACTCTGACATCCACGGGAATTTCGAGCAATTAATCATCATTATAAGGGCTTTCGTTGATCCCCTTCGCCTAATAAGATTTGAGGTAATCCTACTTTTAAGTCTTTAAATGCGGGCTTTAAATTAGTATTGGCACTGTTTATATTCGTGGACTCAAAGCAATTAAAGTGGACTTTTAGATCCTTGTTAAAGATACCTAATTTATGCAATAGTTTAGAAGAATAATACTAAAAAGGATTTTTTTAATATTTAGTTAAAACAGCACTTTCCAAACTTTTCTGATTTGCAGAATCCATGAAATTATAATTTGTTTGCTTACTAATTTTTGGTGGAAACCTTATCATGCTTGAAAAGTTAATGTTAGAAAAGCATAGATGATCTATGAATGTTGCTTTATATGGAAAATGGAATGAAAATAGTTATTTCGTTATAAGTTTATTTATGGAAATCGATCTACTTCATATTATTTTAGATAAAAATAACAATAAAATTTAAAAAGAATTATTTAATTAATTATTCTAGATGTTTAGTTTGCAACCATGAGCTATGTAAGGAATTTTTTTTAATTTTGATTTTGACTTGTAGAACCTCAAGAAAAGTAACATGGAATTCCAGGGTTCCATAAAATGCATTTTGGAAATTATTAGTTAAACACGAAATTATTAAAATGTAATTAAATATTTTTATCATTAATACTCAGCGCAAATTTACTCTAAATTTTAGAAATTCGTTATCTTGATCTAAGTCAGAACGAGAAGAAAATATTTATATTTAAATCGCAGTTTCTGGAGGCGGGTGGAATTATTTATACATCAGTTTCAGCAATAGTGAACGCTAAAAAGCCAGATTTTCATAAAATAGTTTCTTCACCGGAAGAATGGACAACGTATATTAATGTTGTATCAATTAACATTATTTCAAAAATTATACCCTTTTTGAAGAAACTTTCGTATCAAATTCTCCATAAAATTATGCCTACATCCTTTAATAACATTTCTAACAATAATACTGACGTACAGTTATTTTAATAGATGCCCACAATCACTCTAGTTCCTAATAAGAGCAGAGCTGGGATAAGTTGCCAAAATTTCGAAATTCATTTTGTAGAGTCATTAGGTTATTTTAAGCAGGAAACGTGAAAAAACAGCAGTGTCCTCGCCAGGACTCGAATCCTGGACCTCTCGAATACGCGTTGAGTATGCTTTCAATTACACACCGAAATCATGCGGAAAGAAAGGAGAAAATAGCTTATAATTTTGAAAAGAATTTACTATCATTAACTTTCAGCGCTGGAACACTTCACGAAGTATCAAAAGAATTTTATGTTATAAACAATCCATATGAAATACAAAAAAAAAAAATTAGTTGCATTGGTTTATTCTAAAAAATATATAGCTTTCATATATGCTGCTTTTTAACATAAAATGTATTGTTGCAAATAACCCTTGAAAGTAATTAATGCCTGTTTACAATAATGTATTGAACATATACAATAATTTTACAATAATGTACACAGTCCAGTCACATTAATGTGACCACCACGTACTTTCCATGTCAGAGTTAAATAACCAATCACAGAAGGCAGGTGGCAGCACAGTGCAGTTGAGCGTATATAAAGGGTGTGTGAGGGCTTCCGAAAACATTTCAATCGTTGGCGTAATGCAGAAACGAAGCGATTTATCCGACTTCCAAAAGGGCATGATCATTGGCTTTCGGGCCAAGGGTGGAAGCATTTCCGAAACGGCTGAGTTTGTGAACTGTTCGCGTGCCGCCGTGGTAAAAGTGTACCGTGCATGGCAAAATGGGACTGTCCAAAATCAGCGACGTGGCAAATGTGGTGCACCACGGGCCATAGATGACAGAGGCGAACGACGGTTGCGGAGATGCGTTCGGGCAGATAGACGGGCTACCGTTGAGCAACTGACCACCAAAATGAACCAAGGGGCTACCAAAAGTGTCTCCCAAAGTACTATTCAGCGAACATTGCTGCGTCTGGGCCTCCGAAGCAGACGCCTGGTTCGTGCACCTATGCTGACTGCTGTTCATCGACGGCGAAGGCTAGAATTTGCACGCCAGTACAGCAGCTGGACGTCCACTGAGTGGCGACAGGTTGCGTTTTCGGATGAATCGCGTTTTATGCTCCATCGGACAGATGGACGTTGGCGTATAAGGCGTGAAACCTCTGAAAGGAACCACCCTGCAACCATTGCCGGAACGGTCCAAGCTGGAGGCGGGAGCATTATGGTCTGGGGAATGTTTTCCTGGCATTCTCTAGGTTCACTGATCATTGTGGAAGGCACAATGGATCAATACAAGTACGCATCTGTCCTTGCGGACCATGTTCACCCCTACATGCGCATTGTTTTTCCTCAGGATGATGGCATCTTCCAGCAGGACAATGCGAGGTGCCATACAGCTGCCAGTGTACGTGCGTGGTTCGAAGAGCACCAGGATGAGTTTACCGTCCTCCCCTGGCCAGCAAACTCACCTGACTTAAACCCAATCGAGCATCTGTGGAACCATCTCGATCGAGTTGTTCGCGCCATGGATCCTCAACCGCGTAATCTAGCGCAGCTGGCCACGGCGTTAGAGTCGGCATGGCTCAACATCCCAGAGAACACCTTCAGGGACCTATGTGACTCTCTTCCTGCACGTCTCGCAGCAGTTCGCTCTGCGAAAGGTGGTTATTCTGGCTTTTGACAGATGGTCACATTAATGTGACTGGACTGTGTATATTGTATCGTAATTCTTTACCATTTCTGTTTAAATCGAATATAACTTTTATTGTTTTTTACTTTGCCATTACAAGCGTTTCAAAGTCCACTAACTGAAAATGAATGGTGATAAAATTGTTTACAGTTTCTTGCAACAGGCTTATATGCCTACTGGGATAGCTTCGAGCGTCTAAGCAATAACGTTTGAAAATGAAATGTATCATATTATCAGTGTTTTGCGTCATTTTTTGAGTAAATTTTTGCTACTGAACGAAGGAGGTGCATGATTCAAGGTTTTATCTTGCATCCGTAATTCATTTTCGCCGGATTTGTGTACTTGGTTTCACTTGCGGTTTTCCTGAAACAATTTAAGCGAATCGTCATATTAGTCTGCCTCATTCTTTGTAAAAGCTAGAATATAAACATATAAGGTAAAACATGAGTTTTCAATTCTTCTGCTATTTATAGTGAAACAATAAATGTAATGGTTCAGTATCAAAGAAAAAAAAAGGTTTAAAACTTTGAAATTTTTTAAGGTAAACCATTTTGGCTAATTTTATATAACTGATACTGATGTAAAAGAACGCAAACACACACACACTATATATATAATAAAAAAAATTTTTAGAAGTAATGATGTTGATGAAATAGTTGATGACGTTGAAAAGTAGAAATTTGAGTCCGTAATGAACAGCGAGAATTTTGATTGCGTAGAGTGTTGATCCGTAATGAATGGGAAACTGGCAGCCGAATCGGATTAAATCTTCATTTTATTTCAGTATACATGTTGCGACCACAAGGAATTTGGCACATTACGTGTCCTTATTTCGAAATGTTTACATTTTTGATAGCTTTGCATTAAGAAGAAAGTAGCAGGCAACAGTCCAGCTAGTGGAAGTGTGGAAAGCAAGCGCGTTGCCATCAGGATAAAATCTTAATTCCAAATGAATTAGTTTCGGTTCTCAGTGCATTTGATTGGATAATTAATACTTCTGTAAAAATTATTGGTTGTTTAAATTTTAGTTCCATTTACATTATCAGCGTTATGCAAGAGTCTATGATACGGATTAGTCTCCAAATGAAGCAGAACAGAAAAAGATTACTATTTATAGAATAGAGAGTGGAAATACCAAATTAAGCATTAAAAGGTTATTTGCTAGTATGCATCATAATTTATCTTTTACGTATTATATGTTTATATGTATATGTTACTTTTACCCCTTTGCCTTCTCCTCTTGCACACTCGCGTTTACCTCTTTGCCGCTATGGTGAAAAAATATCTAAGCACGGCTCTGAGTAAAAGATTTTCATATTTGTATGTATTACGCTGATGTTCTATGCAAAATACTATTTTAAGAAAATCTACCAGAAAAATCGGAAGATATTTTAATTTTAGAAAAAAAATCGAAATTAAAAAAAAAATAAGTGAAAGTAAAATATGCAATAGATGCATTTTTATCGTAGCACTCTATAACGAAAGTAAATTTTCAAAATCTGTATTTGTCATTACCTAAAATATTTAGAGAAACGTACTTCCATCTAAAAAATGAATTAAGATATAGAAAAGGTATTTTTTAAATTATTAATTTGAAAGTAAAAATATCAGTTTAAAATTTTCTTACAAATGTTATTTTGGGGGAATTTTATGTTTTGATTATATGAGAAAAAAACTGTGTAGAACAAAAAGTTTCGATTTTACATTCTTTTCGTTAGTAATTTCATCATAATACTGAAGCAGAGGTTTTAAATTAAGAGTTTCGCGTCACATTGATGAAGTCACGTCACTGACGAAGAACGCAGTTTCACAGTTTATATCAGAATGTCTTGAAAATGTCTACGGTTATTCAGTTCACTAGATTTTATTCATCTGAAATCGTGCTGCCGGTTGGTAGAGCTAGAGAATGAACGTAAGTAAACTAAGGCCGTATTTTGTTAAAGCACAACATGTTGTTTTAGTTTCTGAAGAAGGTGAAAGTTTTGCAGAATTATGCAGACATTCTTCAAAAAAGCTATTGATGATATTAAACAGCGTCATTTTGCAGTGAAAGGAACTTTAACTAATAGCTTAACCTCCAATGACTCATGGAGATAAATTTGAGAGATAATTTTGACGTTGTGACTATATAACATGATAGTTCAAACATAATCTCCCTGCCAAGTTTTATTATGACTTCAATATTTACATTATCGTACAGGAGAGAAGGTGTCCTATTTATTATTATTGGCATTTTGTTGCTTTCTCATAGTATTCATGTTACTTCCTTTGATTTTTCATGTTCTGTTATTACATACATCATATTATTAGCCCAGAAGGGCTATTAGTCTCGAAACGGAATTTTGCGTCGAATCACTGAACGCCATAAGTCACTTTTCAAGTTGTTGCCACCAAATATTATCTCCCTGTATTATACTTAAAGAAATTATGTAATGAAGAATCTGTATGAATGTATGTATGTTTCTTTCATTGTGAAAAAAACAACGGTACTTAGAGCCGTCAAATTTTGAATAACGTAGTCCTTCACTCAAACATGGGCACCTAGAAGCTGGAATATTGAATTTCGAATTTATTTTATTATCTATTTCACATTTTGTAAAACTTAACGAATTTTTGATTAACTAACTCAACGATTTCTAAGAGAACAATGGCAACATGTACACAAAAAAAAAAAAAATTATCTCCAGCGTGCGAGACTGTTTATCGAAAATTCTAAAGATATGCAGTTTTTAAATATTTTTAGTCCAAAGTAGCGTTAGTCCAAATGCTCTAGAAACATGTCAATGAAAAAAAAACGCCCCTTTGGGCGTAATATAAAATCTGAAAGCTTTCAGATTTTTTCTTTTATTATGTTTATAATTTTTTCGTTCTTGGGGGAGTTTGCATTTCCACTCAGCAAGTTCCTATTTTTGCTTTTGAATATATAGCATGTTCCAGATCAACAGCTTCGTATCTGAAATAGACGGATGTATTTTACCAGGAAGGAAGTGTACAGTTCTTTGAATTGTTAAACTGAAATGACTTTCGCAGACGATAAAAGAAAATCAAGATTGCTAACCACAGATAAAACAAACAGAGTTATGCTTTGCCGAAATTACAACACCAGGTGAATGTTCTAGCTATTTGATATAAGAATTGTAGTTTTAGTTTTGCTTAGTTTTCTAGTTGTTGTCAAAAAAAGATTTTTATTAAAAAGAACCACTAAAGAAAAGCATTCTTTCTCTAACAAAAAGCGAAAAAGCAGAGGAAAATGTGTTTGATATCAGCAGTGATAGCAAATGATGTCATAGCATTTAGAAATTGTTTTCACCTACAACACTATGTAATAGAATTGTATATAATTTGGAGTATATAAATATTGTTAAATTATCCGTTAAAAATAAATTGTTGAATCGTAAAAATAAATCAAATCTACAGCCATCAGTTTTCTGTTTCCCTGTGGAAATACTTGAGTAGTATAAACAAAAACGTTATTTTTTCTGTTTTCAAATGGGCTCTTCCTCTTTTAAATGCTTATTTAATTTAAATAACCAAGTGAATGCATTCTCCAAATCAGATTGTTTAAAATACAGATAAAACATAAATAGTATTTTCTCTGTTGATTATAATACGGGTTCCTCTCTTTTTCAGATGCTGTCGGATTAACCATAAATGTCATCACCTGTATTATCCCGGTTAATCGTAAATCTAAAGGAAATAAATGCGCAGACTGATAAAATGACTCGCTTTATTTGAAAACTTTCTTTTACAACAGTCAAGGAGACAAACTGATATAATGCAAAGCACAGTAAAATGAGGATAGCAGTGCTCAATCAAGTTAGATAGGTATGAGAATACGTCAATGTGAACTTAAAAACTGAACATATTTCAGCCCTAATACATCTAAATTTTAAAGTAAAACTTAATTATTTGTGAAAAGTATGTACCATGTCCATAAAATCCCTTAAGCGGCCTTTATTTTCACAACTGGTCGACGGTATATATTTCCTCTTAGAAAACTGTGTTAAATGACACCAATATTCATATTTTTGTATTTCTAAATTTAAAAAAAATTATATGAAATCTAACTTTTTATAGTAGTACCTACATCGCATTTATTTCACTGCATTTATCAATATTCGAATCAGAATCCGAAGAATCAGAATCCGTAATTTTGTTTGTAATTATCTTTCTGAAAAATCTCGGTTGTTCCTCATCTCTACTATTCGAATTTTTGTAATCCTCGCAACAGGTTTCTTCTTCAGTGGTACATGATTCACTTCAAAATTACTCTTTCATTTTTTTAGACATTGCAAAAAGTTGGGGCAACAATTTAAACAAATTTTTAAAATTGTTTTGTGATACTGCTGTTGAATTGAATTTTATGGTTTAAGGGCGAAGAACATGATTTTTTTAATAAATAAAGGTAACACACTAAAGCGTAAAAACAAAACGACCCTTTGGATGTAATATATAAAATCTGAAAGCTTTCAGACTTTTATTTGTTTCGTTTTTGCCAACTCGACAATGGTCACTCCAGAGACCAGAAACTGTGGCCATTTTATTGTGGAGGTACCTAACAGGCGATCACCGTTGCTTCCTTGGATGGACAGTTACCACCATGTCTTCTCCGAGATTCGAACCCAGACACTTTGGCATCGCAGTTGGGTCCCCTAACCACTATACCGTTTGGGCGGCGGGCTTATATTCATATGTTAATCCTATAAGACCTGGATTATTTTTCCTGGAGCATGAGTTACATTTCAAGGATTTCGCGAGAAATAATGATGAGTAGGACAAGCATATAAAAACTAATCGTCTAACCACATGTAACGCTCATAGATGAATACCTAAAGCCTGTATTAATTTATTGTAATTATTTCTCAGCTATGAATTACGTCAAGATTCCCGAAAACTTTAACGATGAATAGGTTAATCGTATTAAAATGTTTACTAAGCATGTGTAATATTCATTAGGGATTCCCTGAAGCATAAACTTTTATTCCTGAGGTATAAATTATTTCAAGAGTTCCGCGAGAAATGATGAACAATAGGTTAATCCTAGGTAAATGTTTTACATAAGGAAAACATAAAGCCCGAATTATTATCATTGTGGCTTATTTATTGCAAAAGTTCTGTGAGGAGCTGTAAACTGTAGGCTACATCGTATCCAACTGTTTAGATAATCGCATATAGTTCCAACTGTTTAGATAATCACATATAGTTGTAGGGGCTTTCTGAAGCCTGAATTATCATCCTTAGGGCATGAATTATTTTAAGAAATCCGGGGGGGATAATAATAAACAGGCTAATCGTATGCAAATGTTTGATATGTAAGGTTTATGTAGGAGTTCTTTGCTATGAATTCTTATATCTGAGGCATGAATTTCAAGGGTTCTGCAAAAATAAAAGAGTTGCAGAACTTTAAGGGAAAGGAAACTACCATCATATTAATTTAAATTCTTATTGGATAAATAAAAAATAATCATCATTTACCCAAGACAGGGTCAATCTATACAGCCTTTTGTGTTTTCAACAACAGTTTGGTTAAAACAGTTTGGTTCTGACTTATCATGAACAGGTTATATTCTGCCCAAAGAAACACTAAAAAAATTGATTGCTACAGAACACTTGACATCTAATTTCAAATCACTCAATCAGCCATTCTTATGCCTTTTTCTTCCAAAGTGTTTTAATTTAGTGACTCGAGTTTTCTGGACTCTGTGGGCGCGTACGAAAAAAGGAGAGATGACAGGAAAAATAACAAAAAATGCTAACTGATTAGAAATTCAATAACATAACGAAAGCGCAATGAGAAGACTATTGTCAGGTTTTTGACATAGCTTAGCCTTTTTGATGTTCTAATTTAACAGGTGATAAGGAACTCAAATTTAATTTATGTTGATGCAGATTTATTCAATATCCGTACAAAAACAGCAAATGTTCTTGTCAAAAATTGCCAAGAACGAAGACAACTTTCATATATACTCACTCGAATATGAGATAATACTTTTCTTCCCTTACAATGCTTATAAGGTATTTTCTCCCTCTTTTCTGCATGCCATCGTGGTATAACGGTTAGCACACTCGGCGCGAATTTTGAGAGGTCCAGGTTCGAGTCACGGAGAGGGCACTACTCATTTCTTATATCTTCTACTTTAAAATAATCTAATGACTCTGTAGTGGCGTCCGAACTGAAAAGGTGGTGGATGACGATTCTTCAATCCCAGGATTTGTCGACTGGGTCCCCTAATCCCCAGTGGCCCTTTAAAAGGGGGTGCATATAAGGTATTTTCTCTCTCCCTTCTGCATGCCTTCGTGGTGTAACGGTTAGCAGACTCGTTGCGTATTTCGAGAGGTCAAGGTTCGAGTCTCGGTGAGGGCATTGCTCATTTCTCATATCTCCTGCTTGAAAATAACCTAATGACTCTACATGCTTTTCTGACAACAATACGTTTTTAATATACACAATTTAACATTACAAAATATATGAAATAATTTACGACTTATCCTTTAACTTTTACGTTAAAGGAAATAAATATTTACTTTAATTTTAGCTGAATATATGCTAGTATCTAGACAAATTTCCTGGATTTCAGAAAAATATTCGACATTCCAAGTAGTTTACATATATAAAGCTGTCTTTTATGCAAGCACATTTCGATGCTAGAAACATCTTTCGGGGAATCTACCAACGCTATCGTGCCTGAACGCTATCATTCATTTGCTTGCCTTGGCAAATATTGCTGTGCGGAACACAAGACCTTTCATTTATCTTCATCGCAGCCTTTCATAATCAGTATTACCGCTCCGCAAAATAAAGTCATTAATTCATCTTTCTTTAATCTGTATGTAATTCCTTAACAAAATAAGCGATTAAAAGCAATAAATCCACTTTACTTTTTACTTTTTTCCTTCTAATAATGAGTCTGTTTAATATAAATTAAAATACATTTAACATTTAATTTATGCCATATCCAAATGTTAATTTTTATGAACATTTACAGCATTACTGTAGATTGTATTAATAAAAAAATGTTTTTTTCTGATGCATCTAACTACCTGGTACAGATTTTATTTTATCCCTTCCTTCTAGAATACTTAAAAATTTAGGACCGTCTGATATTTGGATCAGTGGGGAATTATAGATTATATGTATGACATTTATACGTATTTCACACATTCTAACTAAGATTTTCTTCAAAGACTAGTATTGATTTCCTCCGTATTATTGCTACGTTAAGATGCTAACTATTTTGCCAAATGAGTAATATCTTGTAATTTACACCCTTTTTTTATTTCCATTGCATGTTATTTAATTTATATAATTAATCATTTTTTACTACTAAACTCTTATTAATGTTTATCATAGTTAATTTATTAGCCTTTATTAATCGCATTTTATAATTTACTTTAGGTATATTCAAAGGAATTAAAGGAGCGCTTGTTAAATATTTTTCTTGCAACTGCCAAAAAAGAAACCTCAATCACCCTCAAAATCAATTGTAATTTTTACAGCATTTTTTCTTAAAGCATTTCTATTTTCTTCTCAAATTTTAGAGAAGTTTGAAAATCTAAATATGAATAGACTGACAGTACATCAAAACGAGATTATTGTTTTATTGTCATTTACAATCCTATTGTTTAAAAAAGTTTTGTTTAGATTTAATATTTTATATTATTATTTTTATTATTTATAATGTCTGATATTGGTTATTGTGCAATAGTTCCAATTTATGTGTTTTAGAATAAACCTAGGTAGTAACTTTTAGGAACATCTGCACAGCGATTATAAGTACTAAGTCTTCTTATCGTTTTATGTAAATAAGGCAATGTAGAATGTAATACATAACTCTCAACCTAATACCGGGTTTTTAGAATATGATACTCTTAATAATCCAATTTAGTCTTATGATTCCATTTCAGACTTATGATTAGGGCATGATTATGATTAGTGCTCTACATTATTAAGACTCTCCGTGATTATGATTAGGGCTTATGATTCGGGCAAGGTTTGGCTTGGTTTGTTCAATTATCGCAAAATTATGGAGGGCACTTTCCTAATAGAAGAGATACCTTTGTGAAGGACTTTCTTAGAGAAACTGGCTCGTATACACATTACACATGGAAATCTTGAAAACACTTATACAGCCAGCCCGTTCACTGGGATTCGAAATCCGGACCGAAATACCAGTGTTCAGCGACCTTACTGCTCGTCCACTAGTGGGCCGATTAGGGTAAGTATTTTAACGCGGAAAGAGGGAAGGCAAAATTCGTGGAATAGTTCTTGAATAAGCAATGAAATTTTGTAAAACTTTCGCAGCATGGAACTTACACCAACAATTTTGCGAAAAGTTTCGCTGTCGTGGATTTACGTTAATGTTTCGGGGCGAGAGGGCTAAGTGTACTAGAGACGAAGTTATACTCAAAGAATAGTTGTGTTACATATTTTTAATTAAAATTTACATTTATAAACAAGTTAAATTCTTGTAATATATTTAACACTATTATTTTAGATCAAGATGACCACTTATCACCAGCTGAAGCGGTAGATTTGCTAAATACTGGTAGTTCGACTTGAGTTCAAAGAAGGGCGAATGGCTTGGTTGCATGCGAGTTTTTGCGATTTCTTTCGTGTGTTAGTTGGATACGACCTAGTTGCCTTCAAAGCCCTCCGTAAAGACATCCTTTCCCTGAGGCAGAAACTCTCGTTAGCTTTGTCGTATTTAAATAACATACTCTAATTATTCGATAGCATGGTATTTTTACACGTTATACGGGAACAAGGGGGCGGGATTGTTCAGCATTGAAATTATTTTCCGGCATCGGCATGTAACGATGGAGTGCGACTTTGTATAATTTTGACAATGACCCTTTTCTTAAATTCTGAAAGGTTCCGGGGAATTTAAGATAATTTAAAGTTCAATCTTCTAGTTTGGATTTTTGAATGTCATTATTTTGCGGTTTACTCAAAATTTAACCGGAAGTAGTATACAAATTACAGTGTACTCTCGATTATTAGGGCTAATGCCGGGCTAGAAGGTCAAGGATAACTGAAAAACACAGATAATTCAAGCTGTCAATATTCATACATAGCGACGATACACATTTATTTCTCAAAATCTCAGTAATTACTCAGTAATTACAGTAGAACGTTTAAATAGCTGTCAGATTTCACTGCTTTTCGAAATACTATTATTTTATTTGAATCCCCTTTCGTCGACGAAGTCCAATAATATTTCAACATTGTCATCGCTGTGTCGGAGCTAATGTAATGAAATGTCAGGATCTTTTTCGCTTGTACTTTCAGTATCACTCTTTGCCTCTTCTGTTCTTGTGTCATTTGAAACGATATCCGCATCACTCAAACATTGAGAGTTCGACTCAGTCGAGTAACTATCGAACCATTCCTCGATTTTTCACGATCGACATTTACGAAGAATTTAGCATTTTAAATCTTTTGGCATACAATTGAGGCTGTATGTCTAAATCTTTAAAAAAAAATATAATTAAAAAAAATTAAAAATTCTTTAAAAAAATATAAAGTAATAATTTCAATTATTACCTCAACTTCTTTACAATTAGATAAATCTCCGATTTCTGCATTAAGAAAAATTTTCTCAGCGCTCATATTTTTGTATGTATATTTTTTACACAATCTCCCGCATAGCGTTGAGTGTGCGTGCGTGGCGCACCGCCTCGCATAATCCGCAAACCGGATATTTCGCACCTAGATAATCGAGAGTCCACTGTATTTCAACATAAAAAATAATAATATTAATTTTACGATTATGATAAAAAAAAAGTCGTAAGGAGAAAATTCGGAATTCTTAGATTTCGACTTTCGCAGAAAAAAAACTAATATTTCTAAAACTTTATAAAATCCCTAAAATTCGCGCCGTGATCAAGTTAGTATTCTATACTCAGGCTCAGCCGCAAAATAAAAATATAATATCATGGATTAAAGGAGTTAAAGCTTCTCTGCATTTCGTATGTAATATTCGTTTCCTGTATTTCGTATGTTATGCCATTAAAGCTGAGGAATTTGTACATTTCAAAGTAATTTTTAAGTGCCTTTTTCATATGAGATGTAACTGAACTGTTTTCTATTTATGTGCTGAGTTTAAGACATTTTCTAATTAGAGACTGTTCGGGGAAGTTTTCAAATTTTCTTTAGTCATATCTTTTGACATATGATAGTCAATTCTTGCCTCGATTTACTTCAAGGAAAACGATCAGTGCATGCCTAATTAACCCTTTAACCCTTTTCAGTTTTTTCAAGGGGAGATGCTACTACTTGAAATATATAGCAAAAGAACCACTTGTGCTGATCTTGTATAGATAATTTCGTCCCATAATTTATTTTTCGTTTAATCCGATCTTCTTATATTAGCTGCTTGTATTTGATAAATAGTGCTTAATTTATTTTTTCTTCCTCATAAAGAGTTCTCGAAATGTGTTTCACATTGCAGAAATGTTTTTCTTGCAATGTCTCAATAAAATTAATTCTGTAATTTAGAAATGTTTGGAATTCATTTTCAAAAGCCTTTCTAGCTTCAGATATTTTTCTTAAATTTGCATGCTACTGATTCCTCACCCGGCTTCTGTATTCGTATTCTACTATCCTCCTCAACATACTTATACAGAATTCGGCAGTTTGGAGATAGTCTTGAGTTTTGGATAATATTTTATTTATTTTATTCATATTCGTATTATTTCTTCTAATTTCACACAGTTCTTTTTTCCTGTTGTTGTATCTGTGATGAAGCCTATTCAAATAGAGTCCCATGAGCGAAGAAATAGCCTTGGCAAACTGCAAAATGTTATCATCGTAGAGGTTCGGTCGCTTAAACAAGATACCAATTTTTACCAACTCAGCAAGAATGGCTGGACTATCAAAAATGTGTGCTATTGTCAGTTCTGGATCCGGGCACTTATCACAGTTCCTGTAAGTTTTCCTACCCTTTCTGTCAGTTTTCAATCCTTTGTGATGGCCAATTCTAAGCCTGACTTTGGTTTTAATTATAAATCGACCTCCATTGATGTTATGGACCTTTATTGGAACTGAATGTTCCTTCAATCTGTATTTGGTCATGGCATTTGTGACCGAGAGAGTAACATTTACGTTATTATTATTTTTGAGATTTGAGCCTTTTGCAGGTTTATCTGCGTTCTTGTTACTTGTGATGATGATATGTGCTGGCACCTATCGAAGAAAACACTTCTTATCTAACTTTTGAATCTCCTTTAGGCGAAAGTGAATTCCGCTGGTAATCAAGGAGCTTCTATCCAGCATTGCCTGTAGATCGCCTTTGGGTCACAAAAGAAAACGAGTTCTTTTGTTTATTAGAAGTGGGAAGGGTATACATATCAAGTGCTGCAAGAAGCTCACAAGAGAAATCAGAGACTATGGCTTCAGCGCCAATTTTGTGTTGATAAATAATATCGCCTGGGGTACATTAGACAGCTGTTACTATTCGATTAAGAGTTGCCAGAATATTCAATTTGTTTTGTCTGCGACTGATAAAAGCTCGATATTAATATATCACGGTTATAACATCTAAAACGCCTAACTTTTATCTCATAAAATTATAAGCTGTAACTATTTAAAATTAGAATTCATCCTATTGTTGGCATTGGTGTCATAGGTAGAATTTGCCAAATTTGAAGTTTGGAATTTCCATGCTTCTTATCCAATTAACGGCTCATTAAAGTGTGTTTTATTTTATTTTATTTTTTTAAATAACGAGAGGTAACTGTTTTCAGCAGTTGAACCTAAGATGAAAAAAAAAAGTTTAGGCGCAAGTACATATTGAAATACATGTATACTTATTTATAGTATATTCAAGTCCCAATTTACCTGGAGTACAGTTAGTAAACGCACACTGGTATCTCACAGGAGGGGAGGCACTTCAGATCGACTGATAAATTTACTTCCAGTAGGATTTCCTGTTGTATCATGATAAAGAGAAGATGCCTGAAAATATTTTGCCGTTCAGTTTCCTTTGCAAAGTAATTAGAATTACGCGGATCTCTTGTGAAAATTTTCAATGAGCAATTAGATCAAGTAAGTGTAAGAATTTCAATACCTAGTTAAAAACATTTGAAAGGAATATAAATACATGCTGGATACTGGAAAACAAAAGCGAAATAAAATGTAAATATCTTTAAAATATTCAACTTGGCAGGAATAATAGAAACCGATGGGTTCAAACGCGAACCCTAAACTCGACTGCGTTGGGAATTTAAGAATTTTGCTTACCGAGATAATACTGAAGACAATTACGACTTCACGATTTACTCAAAATTACGGTTAATCCAGCAGCATTTTTTAAAGAAAGAAAAGAGGAATAATTTATATTATAATTAATAGAAAATGTTATTATTTACCTATATTTGCAAATAGTTAATTTGGAAAGTAAGCTCATTTAGCTACAAGATTGGACTTTATTATTTAAATTACGGCAAAATGTTCAAGGACTACCATCCAAAGATCCAAAGACGAGAAACGATTTTGGGAGGAATTTCTAAATGACATTAAAGAAATGTATTTACAAAAGAATTAACAGTATTTGTGAGTTCAAATCATCTCAAACTTGTGTTTTAGAACAAAACAATTTCCATTGTTTCGCAAAAAACAAATTTAATTCTTTTTTAAACAGGGCCTAGTTAATCCACCCCCAGTAAGCCTGCATTAAAATGCCACAAGCCACACAATAATTCATTCTAAGTTGGCTTCATATAAACAAAAGTTGACCTATCTGCCTTAAATCTCACAACAGTCTGTGATCCTGATACATTTTATTGAGCATTTTATTGCGTTTAAAATAAGATTGTTGTTTTAAGTGTAATCCCACTTTAAATTTGCTGACTTTCTTAATACTTCACGCAAAAAGTTATACTTCTCAGTAATAACAAAAATATACAACTCAATATTTACTCTGGAACCCGGGGCAATGGCAAGTAAGTATTCCAGCCACTGGGTGTAAAATAAAACATTGTTTCCGAGAAAAAAAATTTTTGGACTGTCTTCTTCAGAAACTATAAAACAAATGACACCATTTTAACTTATATTTTTATAACAACGTTAAGACGAAGTTTCATTTAGAAATTTTGCTTTCAATTCTTTGCAATATGAAAAATATTTTCCACATATGTAGTTTCGAATTTCAAAAAAAAACTACTCGTTCTGCCAGAATGCTTTTCACCCACGAATGAGCAGACGAGCATGCTGTGTGTATTTTGGGTGGTTATTTCACGAACGAGATTGTTTCTGAAAAAGTTTTCTTGCATATGGCATTCATTGCCTTGGATACTTAGACGGATAGGGCGTTTCAAATTCTCTTTCTACATTTCTTTGTTATCTTTGAAAACATAACTTTGTAACCGTTCCGACTAAGTTATTTACATACAAAAATCAAATTTTACAGTCATTAGAACTCTAGTAACCAATACAGTCTGTAAAAATGAACAGAAGCTCCAATTTTAAGTTTTTCTCAGCGTTCTGTTGTGTGCCTGTAACTATAAGTCGAATAATAATCTTATTATGTTATGAATTTCTGCCATTATTTTTGGCAAAAGAGATTTTCTTAAGCTTCGAGAATATCAAATTAATCTTCGAGTTTCAGATACTGCTGCGTTACCTTCAAACTTGTATTGCAGCTGTTATATTATATTTCACATTTGAATAATCTTAACACTGCCTTCATTAAAATTTCTGTTTGGGGAAAATACCCATAATCAAAATATAAACCAAAATTTGATTTTTTTCCTCGAGATCTGAGATCAGAATCAGATCAGTGAATGTTTGATGACATGTTAAATTTGAAAATAATGGAGAGCAATCCCTTGACCAAAACACAAACCAAAACTTTGATTTAGGCTTCAAGATTTAAAACCAGGACCAAATCTAGTGAGTGTTTGATGATATATGAAATTTACACACGATAGAAATTAATCCTTAGATCAAAATCTAAACCGTAATTTTGACTTATTACTTAAGATTTAAGACGAAGCTTAAGTCCATTTGAAATGAGGATTTGAGACGAGGATTTGTGAACGTTTGATGATAGGTGAAATTTGAAAAAAATGTTGCTTTCTATGTAACATACAGTCACCATCTGTTACCTATTAATACGAAAAAATAGCCTCCTTATCTTTTAAATATGTAAAAATGTGTTACGGATAAGATAGTAATTTCATTTCGAAAGAGGGCAAAACTCCCGAGGAGATCTCGGAAAAAAATAGAGAAGGTTTTTAAAATTGAAACTTACATTTTCATCGTAACCGCGCAAAATGAACGAATGCGAAGAACAGTTTGGCGAAATGCTGTCAAACGTTTTGATTCGCGTCGAATTTGAGAAAAAACAAATTATATCTTCTCTACAATAATTCTTGTATATTCATACCCCATAATTTCAGCATAATATAAATTATCAAAAAATAATGTAGAAAATAAACGTAAATGTAATTAGCCAAAGTTGAAGATTCGTGATTTTGGACGATTTATAAACCAATCGAGTTCTAGCAGTGCGACTTAACGGTAATTTCTCGATTTCGTTCTTTTCCGTTTAATCCTGTGGTCAAAATCGCGTGAATTCCTGCGTTATTATCCTCAGCCCTATCATCAGTAACGCCTACTAGCGATTTTTTTTTTCATCCTTTTCAATTTCATTTCAAAAAGTCATTGTAGAGTCAGTCTGTATTGATATAAGGAATATTTACGAGATAAATGCTCTTTCGCTTGTTACCCTTAAAGTCTGATTGATGCACCAGTTGCTGTGAAGTAATTTTAGAACCAGCACACACGTGAAATGCAGCTCTATTTTCAATCGTATGTCATTATTTTAATTTTCTTGATATTTTCATGAGCAACATGGTGACTTTGTCAAAAACTTAATTTATATAAATTAAATATGGTATTCAAGGTCTGACATTCGAAAGCATATCACATCGATTAAAAGAACCATTTAAAGTAAATAATACGTTAAAAAGAAAGTTTTAAAGTAAATAATGCGTTAAAAAACTTGTAGAATAAATTTAAAAGAAATGTTTAATAAGTATTTCATACCAAGAACTAAGCTAAATGAAAAATATAGAGCTCACCTGCCCTAAGCCGTTTTAATTCATAAAAATTGTGTTCGCTGTCTCAGAAAGGGACTTTTCGAATACAGGATGAAACGGGAAAGAGAGAATCAGTGAAACACGACAACGGAAAAGTCGGCACGAAAATGGGCATTGGAGGAATCGACACTACGTCAATTCAATGGCGTTAAGGTTTCAGTTTAATTGAACGATTCTTCGGTATAGTATTATATGTTATATGCATAGATTTTTCTTTATTAAATAGCATATTTCTAAATTTAGAAAAAAGGAAAGCTAAAACTGTTTATCATTGCTGAAACTGTTCTTCAAAGCATCCAATCTGTTTATCATTGCTGAGAGACAAAGAAAAGCTAAAACGTCAGAACGACATTTACTCATATTTCAGACTAATTAAGGATTTAGAGTTCACGGATTTGGTTTGGATTTTAGAACGGTATTACCTCGGTGCATTTTCAGGTTAATTTTAATTAAAAGTAGTTATACGCTACATGAATATAAAAATAATTTGGGAATTAAAAATTAAACATATAATAAGAAAAAATAAAAAATTCGCTTATTTATATTCGCGAATTTCTGATTTTCGGAAATCTGATATCAGCAGATTCTCAAAAAACCCACTAAGATTCGTGAAACGAATCGAGAAAATTCACGTTGTGGAAAAATTGTCATCTTAGAAGACGATAACTCTGTGTTAAAGTAAAAACAAATGAACGTATAATATAATATATTCATTTACGTACTTCTTATCTTACTCTTGCAAAGTATGCTTTGCCAAAATTTGATTAATTTACAAGCTCAAATATCAATTAATGTATAGTACATATAAAATGAGAGGGATAAAAAACTTTTAATGCAAAATTCCTACGCTAAGTTTGCAAGGAGCTACAGTATACTATAAGAACCATATTAAGAGTTGAATTCCCTTTCATTTTACAATTAAGAAGAATACATCAAAAGTCTATAATGAATAGAGGTAGACCTAGTAAAGTATTCAGTTCCTTTATAAAATAATACATTCCGTACCTTCAAATAAAATTTTTTAGAGGATAAATTGTTTAAAATCTGATTCACTAGTACTACTACAGAACTGAACAGAATTTAATATCTGCGTTTGATTTAAATGTATTGAAAATTTATGCGGCAAGTTGTATCAGAATTATCAAGAATTCATTCTTTAGAATAACTATTAAATTGTATGGATCATACTACTTTCTGCAACTATAAAGAACTTGAAGAGAAATAATAAATAATAAAGTAAATTAATGATTGAAAAAAATTACAGTCACGTTGAGGTTTTAAGCCAATTAATTAAGAACTATTTTAAATCGGAGGTGGCAGAAGTAACTGAATGTAACGAAGTAAATGATAGACAGTCTACCTTAATTGAAAATCTGTTTTGGGTATGAATAATTGCTGAAATTCTTTTGGTTGACTGTCTTAAGAAATGTAAATATTTATATGTATAAATTGCCAGTGTTAATTAGCTCAACTTAAATAATCTAAAGTGATAACTTCCTCGAAACAGTCGCCTTCAGTGCTTTACAAACATTTTTAAATGCTTTAAAAAAAAAAAAAAAAAAATCTTTCCTTCTGTAATAACCTCTCACGTTAAGCAATATTCATCAAATATTACCACTGAACTTCATTAACGGAAGTTTTCTTTCCACTGAATTTTCAGGCGAGATAAGTAGTTTCTTTTTTAATTAATTCTTACTAATGAGGAAATTAGTATCTTTTCCAAAGACGTATGAAACAGTAATAAAAAAGTATGCGATATAAAAAAGCAATCGTCAAGGGTAGCTGAATTGAGATTTTGCAGCTCCTCCGGGACTATATATTATCAAAATAGGCGTTAATGGCAAGGTATCCGAAAAGATCAGTTTATGACCTAAAAGTTAAGTAACTTGTTAATTAAATATCCCCTTTTCCGTTTTAACTAAGGGTTCTTCTTAATGATGAGGATGTAGGGCGGAACACTCACGATGTTACTCTCATTTGCCTCGTGCCAAGGAAAAAAAAAAAAAACAATCGGAAAGAGAGGAAGGTAAAAAAATAATAATAGTGCAGCCCATCCCCCTGCGAGAGTGAGGGATTTGGTGCAAAGAGGACTTGTTCTTCGCAACACGATGTTATTTTGGTGGTGATTTTTTTTGTTCATATTTTGTTTGGGCCAAACTATAAACAAAATGCAAGAACTCTCTTTGCATTCTTAACTTTATAACGAGGTACGCAGAAAGCATTTTAAATGCTCTTGACCATGGGCCCTTTTTCTTTTAGGTTTAAGGGGATTTACTTTTTCGTTTAAGAGGATTATTTTAACGTTATTAAGAGATTATATTGTTTTTATTCAAGAAGGAAAAAATTTCTCGTCGAGCAGTTGAAGAATGTGATTTTTTTTTAAACATAGAATATTTAATGTATTTCGTTACATTCTGCTTTTAGAAAATGATATTCCTTTATTGTGAAATTGTTGTTATATAATTTTCTTTTAATCTTTAAAAGCAGATAGACCGTAGAACGTTAGCAAAAGTTTTAGAATTGAAGTAATTATACTAATTATAGCAGAGCTCCCGACAAAGATCATTAATAATAATGATTACTAAGACGTGTAAACTTGTTTTCCTTTGTCAATTTCTTGTAGGAAGAAGAAGAACTTTTTATTTGACTTCATTCAGCCGATATGCTGCTCTATGTCTTGTTGTTACCAGTCTCACTTGTCACAATGGTGAGCACAAACCGACGACATTCATCGTGGCAAAGAATCAAATGCGCTGTCGTTGGCGAAAGCCTTGAGCACCGTATAGGTGAGAGCCCGAGTTTAGTTCAGTTTCGGCCCCAATTTTCAGATGATGAGGTATATATTTTTGAGATGATGGCGTATTATATTTTGAGACTCATGTTTCCCCCGGGAACCCCCGGGAAACGGGTCCCAGGCTCTCCCACCCCTTTTTTAATCAACCTCTCAAGAGGACTTTAGGCTCGCCGTATATTTAGAATGGCCCCATGCCGCACAGACACTGTACATTCACAAAATTCATGCTTTCTTCCGGATTCGAACCAGGTACGGTAGTCAGAGTCACTAACCACTATCCCGGTTGGTCGGCTGCTGCTGTAAATTCGAACATTGAACAAAGGCAAGCAATTAAAGATTCTTATGCACAAAGTCCGCTAACAACTGAATGGATAAGACTAGTAAACACAGTTTGACAGAATGAGCTGACTGCAAGGGCGTTTTCTTGTTTTTCACCGTGTGTGATGCAATGCGAGCCAGTTTTCTTTAGAAAGACCTTTAGAAACCGCTTTGTTCGGGATAGGGTTAGGGAAGCCAACTACCACAGATTTCGGCCTGCTGTTCGATTCCAGGAGAGGATTGTATATTTATAAATGTATATGTGTCTTTGCGGTATGGAGTCATTTAAAATTGTTTCGAAGCAAAAATTCTCAAGAGAAGTTTTTGGTAGAGGAAGAAGGATGGAAGCACTCTTGGATGCGTTTCCCACAGTCTTCTTCAACAAAATAGGACAGAGCTCGGCAGATTCGTACCATCTATCATCCGTAAGACAACCAAGACTATGGCCAACGACAGGCGCAGTCCCTTCCCTCTTAGACATGACTGCTTGAATAACTACTTGCGTAATTTCTTACTTTAAGATTTTGTTGCTTGCATAATTACTTGAATTATGAGAAGTCTGAAATATCGAAAGTATTCTAAAAAATTATTTCTTCTCTTCTCAAGTCATTTTTTAAATGAGAATTTCGGAAGTGCGACACCTTTCATTTCAATTAATCAAAATTTCGAATTATTCAATTTCATGCTAATGGGTGTTCTCTATTTTATTGAAACCTATTACTTACCAATGATCTCAATAGAAAATAGTTATAAAAACTTCTTTTAAATTACTTTATAAGGTATTTCTCCAGCCTTCTTAGCATGTCTTCGTGCTTGTAGTGGTCAGCACACTCGGCGCGTATCGAGAGGTCTGAGGTTCGAGTCCCGGCGAGGGTATTCCTCATTTTTCACATCTCCAGCATCAGATTAACCTAATGTCTCTACACTAGCGCCCTAAATAAAAAAGATGTTGGATGACGATTCTCCACTACCGAGAATTGGCCACTGTGATCCCTAATCCTCAGTCGCCCTTTAAAATGGGGAGTATATAAGGTATTTCTTCCGCCTTCTTAGCATGCCTTCGTGGTACAGTGGTCAGCATGCTCGGCGCATATTCGAGAGGTCCGTGGTCACGACAAAGGTATTGCTCATTTATCACGTCTCTGTTTCGAAATAACCTAATGCTTCTACAGTGGCACCCGAACTAAAAAAAAATGAAATACATAATAAAATAAATTCGAAATTTACAATTCGGGCTTCCTGGTGTCCATTTTCAGGTGGAGGACAACTTTATTCAAAGTTCGTTGGCTCTAGATGCCGCTATTTTTTTTCACAAGGAGAGAAACATACATATACTCAAGCAGATGTTTCATTATTTAATTTCTTTAAATACAATACAGGGCGATAATATTTGATGGCAACAATTTGAAAAGTGATACGCCATTTTTAGCGACTGAACGAAAAATGCAGTTTCGAGACTAATATCCTATTTGGGACTAATACAATAAAATAAAAAAAAAATAGGAAGACATGTAAAACTTAGTATTGTGGTAAACATAATTTAAAAAAAGTCCCCTTTAGGCGTTAACTTCTAATCTAAAAGGGTCAGATTTCCATTTTTTCCCGGGTTTCCTGTCATATTTCATTTTTAACTGGGAATTATTCTAAATTTAAGATATTTTAACCCCAAATGAGTAGAGTCTTGAATGTCAGGAACGATTTTGATATAAATTGATATTCCAGGTGTGTTCTAATCACTTGACATTTTAGAACAGGGAAAATAAAAGATGCATATTTTTATCACTTGCTTTATGTTTTAAGTACATGGATATGATAAATCCTGGAAGCTCAGAAATTAGTAATAATATTTAAACATGCTGTAAAAGGAAAAGGAATTTCGAACGCCTAAATTCTCACCACTTTTACTTCGAAAAGTTTGGACGTTTTATCAACCTAGGAAGTCCGAATGCAATTATATTTCGTTGTTCTCGAAGTCATTTTCCTAATTTTAACTTCAAATTTATAAATTAACATGCAATTTTAAAATTAATTGCTCTAAATAGATCTTTTTTGATCGGACTTGACAGTTTCCACAATACGCTTAAATTACCGTGGACCCATAAAATAGCAATTGGATGTTATTGTACGTCAAGTCATTTGATTTCAATACTTGAATCATTTCAATACTTGAATCATACTGAGTCACTTAACGAAAGTGACTCAGTTACCATTGACAACTCATTCATCTATTTGTCTCAAGAACACACTTAGTGTCCATAACTTATTCATCAGTTTCCCTAGAATCTTATCTCATCGTTCGTTAGACATGAAGCATCTCTCTCCCCCAGTCAGATCACTTAGATACTAGATGCGATATTCGTTTTGAGAGTTCTTTCAATCATTCACTAACAATCACGACTCACTCATTTATCTCAGATACTGGTTCAACTTGATCACTCACTCTGTTCTGCCTATCGCTTGAAAAAGATGTCTCTCAGTTTCAGTTTATTGTTTCTTTAAAATTATTATATTCATTCATTGACTTTAATTTAAAACCTTTGCCGTCTTTCAATTCAAGTCTTTCCTCGGTTATTCATCATTTGATTATTCATTCATTTTGACGTTTTACATATATCACAGACTCATTCATCACTTAATTGCTGCACATGAATAAAATCATTCAGTTTAATGACTGTTTCAGAAGAAATGCTCATTTGTGTAGAATTACTGACTGTGGAAATTTCTTCATTTAATTGAGAGAATCTCTAGGCCAGCTGAATTCGTTTCATTGAGTAAAGTTGATGATTTTTTGACAGCCGAGCAATTTGGGGTTAAGTAAGTATGATCATTAAAATGGCTCGTGATTCGAACTTCCTTCGAGTCCACCAACATTTAAACCTGCTCGTAATTCACATAAATGCTTCAAGATCCATCTTTTTAATTATTACTTTAATAGCAATTTTCATTTTATAAACATTACTGTAAGATCTGTCTCTACTATTTCACATAAAATAGCTCTAGATCCTACAATGAACTTGGCGAATTCTCGCACAAGCGGGAATAAATTACCAGCACAGAAGAACGGGGAAATAATTATATAAATTTTATTTAATAAAATAATTAAATAAAGTTTAACAGAAAGGCACAATCTTCGTGCGTTACATAACACCGTCAACTTGCTACGGGAAACTTAAATGTAAAATAAAGATCAAGTCCAATCTAAAATAGAATATTAGCACGTTAATTGACACTTAACAGGTTGACTGAGTTTACAAAGAAAATGACCGACTGGCCTTCCAAAGGATCTAGAGTTTACCTATTATGGTGTATCATACAATCTCACCCTACGCCCCGCATCCAGTATTTTTTTTAAATAATTATTTAGGATATAAAGAGACTACAATATAGTTTCAATACAATTTTAAATTCACAAATTAAATTGCACATTTGTTTTGATGTAACAAAAATAAAAAAATAAACGTAATAAGTAACAGATAATCATAATGAGATAAATATAAGTACCGGAAACACAAATGCTAGAATGAACTGCAATAATACTAAAGAGGTGTCCAAGGGTTTATTACAGTTACAAAAGGTTATTACAATTTATAAAGTTCACAAGCGGAATAATTTTAAGCATATTCACAGGATGTAAAAGTTCATTAAATTTATGCATCATAAGGAACTTGGCACAGATTTAAGCCGTAGGAACGTTTCATAAGTTTTTGAAACTTCGGATACTGATGTTCATGTTTAATTAGAAATCTATGGAATAAGAGTACTTCAGTTTGTGAGGATGTTATGTGATGATACTCAGTTAAAGGGCATGAGAAAGTGTAATGATTGAAAATTCCCTGTTCTCCATATTTCTTGAGTAGAAATATGTGAAGAAGGTTCTGTGTCCTGATATATATTAATTTAATAAAGGAATCGAGTACAAAGCTGCGAAGCTTACGTTGGGGATCAAGTTATATGCGAGTATTTCCTGTGAAGCATTATTCCACATAGTTTGCCAATATTTTGAAGCAAGTTGTTTTAGTTGGTACTTGAAACTTGAATGGGGCCATGAAAAGATGATTTAATACCATCTTGATTAATAGCTGCTTCTTTGGCTAATTCATCTGCCTGATCATTAACGAAATGGCCACAATGCCATTTGATTCATGAAATTTGGTATTAAAGCAAGAAGAGAATTTATGTTGAAAACCAATGGAGACGAAGGTAAGGGATTCTTAATTGCTAAAATAGCTGTTCGGGAATCAGATTTAATGGTGAATTCGTTGCGATTTTCGAGAATGACTAATTCAGTCTCTGATTTTATGGCTGGCAATCCAGCCTGTAAAAAAACACAATTATTATTGCGGAGACAATCTTTCCATTTGATGTTATTTAAAGGGGAAATTCGAAAATAGACTGCTGA
>KK115313.1:409962-451977 GCA_000611955.2 Stegodyphus mimosarum | reverse complement strand
AACCTACTTTTCCTTGAATTTTAATCCATCAGTATAGCAACTGGAGATGAACTATCTGAATTTTCTTCAAACACGAGGAATTTTATTTTGCTGAAGCGAAGCGGTGGATGAATGAGATAGAGGTTATTTTTCTTTATATAGTCGGATAGCAGAAAGGTTTGGTTGTTAAATTCTTCTAGCATGATTAAGTTGCAGGACTTTCATCTTAGGTGCTTTCCTTTTCTGCTCTGATTGATAATGGAAGAGTAGTAGATAAAATAGAAAGAGCTATATTTGAAGTTGCGCGATGCACTATAAATTCATTACTAAATTATAAATTAGCTTACATGGAGTCTCGGAAGCTCGTTCGTAAGCCCAAGGTGCCATAGAGATAATCCGCCATCGAATTGCGAATGCTTCGATGTATGATTTGTAAAGAAATGTACGTTTCTTTAGAAATATGCGATGTTTAAGATGAAACTTAAACATAAATTGAAAGATTAGTGACGCTTCTCAAATTAATAAAAAAGTAATTTTAATTAAATTATATTAAATTTACTTATGGAAAACAAGTTTAGCAGACTGGTTATAAAGAATACTTCTGAACATAATCAACATTCTAATTCGCCAAAATATATATATATATATTTTTCCCTAAATTTAAGGTAATAAATTAGAGGAAATAAGAATTCACATATAAATGCTTATTTAAGAAAAAAATTATAATAAAACTAATCTTTGTAATAAGAAAAAAAAACTTTCGTGTTCTTTGATCCAAGCATCAATCTTTAATTAAATACGCCCCTCTTATCTTCAAACCTTGAACTAAAAGACAAGTTAGGTTATCATATTCGTGTTCGGTGTACCAAAATTTGTAATAATTAATTGCTTGTATTTCGAACGTCATTTGGTTATTTAATTTTAGCATGATATAACATTGCAGAAAGCCTACGCTGCAAGAATATAATAATTCCGGATTAGTTTTTAAACTCGAACTGAGAAGCAGATATGTTATCCCTCTTCATCTAAAAGTTAAATATAAACCTACGCAATAAATAAACATATCACTTTGTCAGTTTTATGCAAGTAATGTGTTCTTAATGACGATTATGTTCCTTGTCTTTCAGTTAAGAAACACATAGAAATTATTCTTCGGAAGACGTTGAAATATCATTTTCCCCCCTCCAAGAAATTGGTATTCAATAAGTGTTTGAGGGGGAGAATGAAATACGTGTACCCGATGCCAATATTTTTTTTTGGTTATCTTGTTTTTTGTTAATATATTATCCAGGGAAAAGATTCTTGACAAATATTCTGTGTATGCAGAGGTCAGAATTATTCATTCCAGTAACATCACTGGGAAATATAAGTTCTCACTTGGGATAAATAATAAGTAGAACGTTTTTAAAAAAAATCTGCCATAATTTGAACTTATTCTTTTCCGGAAATTGGATGCAGTGACCTAAGGCTTCAACCTGAGAACTCTGGGTTCACAAAATTTCTGATCAGCTGTCAGATTTTACCTTTGTAAAATCTCTATAGCAATCATAATTGCTTGTCAACATGAGTATGTAATTATGTTGTTAAAATACTATGCCATATTCTTGCTGACAGCTAAAAATATTAAAATTAATAGTCTGTTAGAGGCTCGCCAAGTTATAATACTGTGCTTTCTTCAAATCTACCAATAGTTCAGGTACAATAAATATACTCGATTTGTTAGGAGCCTCGTCTTACATTATCCACCTTTATAAGCGAAGAACAAAGAAAAAGAAATCTGTATCTATACGTTGATAATAATGAAAATTTTGTAACCTAAGGAAATAAATGTTTATAGTGTTGATTTAGTAATTAATATACATAGGCGCGGGTGTATAATCACATATGTGCAGCAACTTAGTGGTCAGTTATATAATGAAGAAAGAATTTATTTTTTATTTAATTTTGGATGTTAGAAGCGTTTTTAATTGAATTTTTCCAAAATTTTTGGAGCGTCACTTTTGGTTAAGATTATGGTCTGTTATGTTATGTCATGTATCACCATGCATTTATTTTACATGTTCTTTGGCGATTCTTTTCCTTACGCATAGTACAAGCCGGTGACTGTCAACCCATAGGTCACATGTGATCAGTGACTTTGATGATCTTCCCTGTGTTTTGGTTTAATTTTATATTAATATCCTATTTAAATTTCCTGCGCTGCCCCATACTGATGATCTATAGGATCTATGTCAAGTGCAGATGATCTCGCGGTAGCTGAGAATCCATATTTCACTAATTATTGAGTCCATATATCGTTGTGAGCTGAAGAATACAGGCTGTGACAAATTGTAACAGCAAATGGATCATTGGAAAAACAAACAGCTGGTTAGTATTAGAGACTTCCTCTTTCGGACTAACTTAAAGAAACTCATTTTTAGGGCCAAGGTGGAAACGATCGGCGATGGAGATTGTCCTGAATGCTAATGGATCTCTATCCACTAATGCTTTTATGATGCCGACTTGTTTACGGGTGTTCGCCTGGTCTTTTGTGAGAAGAGACGAAGCAGTGGAGTTGAATAGATATGTAGTCAGAGAAAGGCTGGCGAAAAGCTCGCACTTTCCCTTCTGTAAGATATAGCAATGTAACGATTTACGCTATTCATCCTTTATTTAACCACGAATGAATTTGTTGTTAAGTTTTAAATAAATTTAAAAAGACAATCCTGTCTTGCTGTTTTTTCCATAAAAGCTCAGAAACGTTACAAGGCATATTTTAACAAGCCCCAGAGTCTTAATAATTAAATTAAATTTTATTTTTCTAATATATTAAAGTTCTCTATCTGCGCTGCACCACACCATCAGTTCAAAGGTCACATCACCACATCAGTACAAAGGTCACATCACCACATCAGTACAAAGGTCAGTGACTAGTGACCTTTTTATGTCTTAAATCTTTTCAAATATTTGAACCGTTTTGTTACATTATGATTATGTTACGCTACATTAATCTGCATTTATCATCCATATGACTTAACAAGAATTGTCAATGTGTTCAAATTAGTTTCGCTACTTATATTCCACACCGCCTCGCAAAAAGTCAGTTGAATTACCCTTTATTTTTTAAGTTTGTTTAATTTATAGCTGTTTAACAAATTGTGCGATTTAAAGCCATTAAACGTGTAGAGTCACAAAGTTCCTTTCTAGCATGAAATATGAAAAATTTTCGTGCTTGAAATGCTCTTGGAGAGATTCGAGATCCAGACCTTTCGATTGCTTGCCGAACGTGCTTTTAATTACACCATGAAGATACGCAGCAAAGAGGGAGGAAATTCCTTGCAAACATACATCATGATACATCTTGGATTGTAACACACTGATGATCGTCAAGACCGTAAGTCATCAGTGATTTTCAATTTAATTTTATTTTAATAATCTTATCTCAGTTTAACCGCATAACCCTATTCAGGTAACCGCTATAACGTAGGTAAACGATGACAACTTTCATTTTTAACGATCACTTTCGATTCAGTTGTATTTTAATCATTTCTCTAAATATATGTGCCAACACCAATGTATAAAAGTCGGCATTCTTTTGAATACCTAGACATTTTATAGAACGGCGAAAACGCGCCAGCAATGTATGAAACGATTAATATTTCATAAATTTTCTAGGAATTCTACAGAATTTCGAATGACAAACCAGCAAAGTAATAGATCTTCAATTCGTATAGAATATCCATACATTTAATACATTCATACATAATCCATACATTTAATACTTTCATTTCATAATTTCATGGATTTAATATTTTTTCATATATTGTTCGCTAATGAGAAAGGCATATATTTTGTTTTCTACCATTTTAATTTTTCTTGACATATTTTGAATAAACTTTTTGAATGTCTCTCTGTCATTATTTTTTCAATATAACTTATGTATTTTTGAAGAATGCACATTTAATACATAATCCATACAGTTAATACATTCATTCATTCCATAACTCTAGACATTTTCACACATTGTTTCTTCAGTAAAAAACAGGCATAAAGTCTGTTTTGTACAGCTTTCACTTTTTTTCACATATTTTGGATAAAATTTTTTAAAAAGTCCTCTTTCATTATTTTATCAAAATAACATCTATATTTCGGCGGAATACTGACGGAATGTATGCCTTTTAAATAATAGCCTTATCATGACATTTTTTCATGCTTTGCCTGAATAGCATTTGTCATTCTCTAAAGTCCCTAGGTATTATATACAATGCCTACGGAAAGTACATAATAATTCCCATATTTTATATTTTGCCTAAAATGGTAGTCATAAATAAGGCATGTATAATAATAAGGCCTAGGCATGTTTAAAATGCTTATATATTCTATAGAATGCCTGCGTTTCGTGCACTGCAGGTAACCTATATTTAATTTTCGAAAGTTCCATTTATAGTTTTTGCATAGATTTGCAACATTACCCTGCTTAATAAATAATTTTTCTAGCTTTAATATTCTTTTCTTGTATACTTCCTAGCCTTTTTTCTGCACCGTGCTCTAGTTACAAGAAACTAGTCGTTATCGCTTATTATTCCTATTAACCTGAAGTTATATGAATTCCAATAAAAATGCATATTTAAGTTGTAATATTTGCTCAAAATTTCATCTATAATTAATTTACTGTTAATAATTTTTACTATTTAATTGATTTTTAAGCAATTATTTTACTAAAATCAGTTGTTAGGATCAGGATTTTTATTTGTCCTAAAGTACAGCAGAACTCCAAATATCCAGGTTAAACTGGGATCTTATCCAGTCGGATATTCAAAATATCTCTTTAATTAGATTGCTTTCTGACGTTCACCTGACGTTTCAACAAAGGTTAAAAGTAAAATTAAAATACAAAACATTTTTATTCATATAGAAGAGAATATAATATATACATTTTTACACAAAATTAATAATGGAGTTTGTTTCACTTTCCTAAAGACCCAGAATCTAAGAATATAAATTTAAGAATATAAACTTGAAACATTATTTGATTTATTTCGATATTAACAATTTTCCTTTGCGTAACCGTACAATTAAACACAAAATATTTTATTTACCTCTGCTAGCAACAACAAGATAATTTCATTACTTTATTTCGTTATCTGTCTCTAATCCCTTTTTGAACTTATTTTAGTTAATTTTATTATACTAAAGCTAAGCAAATAAATTATTTTGTTTTAACTATCATTGCTGGTCAATTTATAGGTTGCAGGCATTTTAGCTTCTTGTGAAAGGTTAACAGTGTGGTGTAATATTTTTTTTATTACTTAAATCAAGGGGAAAACAGAAAATTCGTAAATAAATTAACAATCAATTTACTTAGACCCGAAAAAAAAAAGCCGGATATCTGAAAACGGGATAACTAGAGGTCTGTTGCATTTTAGGTCAAGTGCTGAAGTAGCTGGTAGCTGGAACTTGAGTAAAAGACAAATAAACCTGTAGTATCTGATGTACCCTCAAGTTTACAAAAAAAAAAAATAAATTAAAAAAAAAAAAAAAAAAAAAGAAAGAAAGAAAGAAAAAAATGCATCTAATTCTTTTTGGCATCTCAAAGCTGCAAAGCGTTGAAAGAGAGACTTAAGGACAGAAAATGTGAAGTAAAAAAACTACTTCGCTGAGTAAATTGAGGTGCATATATGGAAGATTATTTGTTAAGCCAGAGTTGTATTGAAGTTAACTGCAACGTTTATATGCAAAATGCATCTACGAGGTTTAAGGACTAAATTTTTAACAAACTCCAACATAGCTCTCAAACGGTAATTGACAGCATTTATTACGAGGGTTGGAACTTTAATAGTGGCAACTATTTATTTACAAGGAATACAAAAGTGATTCATGTCACCATGTTTTACAGTCCTTCAATATAGTCGCCAGCATTGTATACAACCCGTTTCCAACGATGTGGAAGTCGCAGAATATCTGTAGCAGCGCCTGATTTGTTGATAGTTTGCATGGACCGGTCTACTGCCGCAAGAATCTTAGGAACAGTTTGGAAGCGAGTGCCACGAAGTGGTTCCTTCATCTTAGGAATTAAGTCATAGTCACAAGGGCTTAGATTTGGGGAGTATGGTGGATGGTAAAGCACTTCCCAGCCCCATCGCTTGAACAAATCAGTCACAGCTTGCGCTGCGTGCGGCCGAGCATTGTCATGCAAAATGAGAGGGGCGTTTTGCAGAAAGTGTGGCCGGCAACAGCTTGCAGGTCTGACACTCGGACGACCTGGCCGCAGCATGTCTGCCACGTTTTGGCGTCCTTCATTGAATGCTTTCACCCATCTTGCTACGGTTCTGTAAAGCAATGCAGATTTCCCGCAAACTTCTTGAAGCCCTTGATGACACTGTCGTGTTGTACGACCTCTGGCACATTCAATTTTTATCCAACATCGTTGTTCTTGTTTTGAAAACATCCTGACAACACTTACTTTAGACCGCGAGCTAATACAAGGATCCGTTCTTCGCGTCACTCCGCATGCGCATGACGTAGGCAGGACGAGTCTTTTTGTGGAGATGTAAAGTAGGTATCTAGTTCACGTGTGGTATATGCGATATTCTTTGGTTTTGTTGCGTAGCGTGTTTTCAGCTGTGTTGCCACTATTAAAGTTCCAACCCTCGTACTATGAAATCTGAACTTGCTTTTCCTAAAATATTATATCTTTACAGAGAGAATTTTCTATGAAGTTGATCGTTTGCTACAGTAAAAAAAATATTTTAATGAAGATGAAAATAAATAGTTTGAAACAGTGAACATTTGCCATGGACAGTGTTGCCAGATCTGTGGTTTTTGTAAACTTGCTACTCTTGAGCCAACTGTGCTACTAAAATTTTAGTGTATGAGATTTTGGAAATTTTTGCGACTCCATCATCTCCTTGTACTACTTTTTGCAGCTTTAAAGTTTCTTTTTTTTAAATATATCGTAAAAATGCTGATATGTTAAAATAGTGTATCTATTAAAATTAGTTTGTAAAACGAAACAGCTTATTTAGGCTTAAACAGAAATAGACTTCTGGCAATCCTAAGATCCTAGAGCAAGTGCAAATAATTTTCAGTGTTACTCCCTGATGTTTTCACGTGTTTGATGGATTGCTTTGCTTAATCTTTTGGTGATCTGTGGGTGGTGTGCTAAATGTATATTTGATTGTTGCTGCTGTGTTAACGAAAGTGTGAACTATGAGTGACGTGAAGAATTTCAACAGCACTTATCAAAATATGCCCATGTTTAAAATGCCCGTGTTTGAGAACTGGCTCGAAAGAACGAAAACAGACAAGACTGCAGCCTTTTGCAAACTATGTAAATGTCAACTGAGAACACACAAAGCCGATTTAAAGAAGCGCGTACTTCTTTAAAGTAATAGCAAGATTCTCAACAAATCTTTCATTAGAGCACTGTTAAACTGCATTTGAAAGAGTGAACAGATTAAATGTGTTTGACCTGAAATTGTCTGTGTTTGTTGCTTGCCGTTCATCCATACCATCAACCATTTGAGGAAATTTTGACAAAGAAATGGCATCAAATTTGTCATCTGAGACTTTACTTTTCACAAGATAAAATGCGCAGCATTGATAACGAAAGCAGTTTCACCTGAAATGCTCAAAAAACAAGTAAGTGAAATTAATAAATCCTCATTTTCCCTTATTTGGCATGAGTCTACAGATATTTCATGTTGCCAGCATCCATGCTTGTGTGTTTGTTACTTTAATGAAAAGGAAAATAAAATATCGGAGTAGTTTTCAAGGCTTGCTGAAGTCGTAGAGAATACTACTAATGCATTATGTTTGCATGGACAAGATTTTTTCTGTTTTGCTTTTGGAACTGCTGGAGAATGTAATCTATGTGGAGTAAAATATTCACTTTTTACATTAATGAAGGAAGAATCTTATATAGATTTCTATAAGAAAATAAATAATGTAAAGGATCCACTCCTAGTTGATTTCTGTAACCAGATGGTTAGTAAAGAGCAAGTTCAAGTAAGCAAGCAGAAAGTCTCAAATGAGTTCTGGATCAGTGGGAGTCTTTAAAACTTCATTTTCGGATTGTTTCATCAACATGTGTTAAAAGATAATTATAAAAGATGTAACGAATTCTTAAAAAGTGCATGCAGAGAACTTCTTAAATGCATTCCCCCAAATTAAACAACATTAAAAACAATTGAGAAATTTTCATTTAGAAAGTATCGCAGTCAAACTCGTCCTCTGTTTTCCGATTTTTCAATTGAACTTGCAAATCAGTTTATGTCAGATATAATTCAAAGTTAGTAGAGACAAATTGACTAGAATGATATTTTTTCTTCTGAAATTCCAAATGATGGTTCATATTTGGAGATAAGCTTTTAAAACTGAAGATGCTCCTGGCAATCCTGTTTAAAAAGATATAGCTATATTTGCTTTAAAACTTAGTAGTTTGACAATAAGTTTTGCAACTGTAGAAAGCATGTTTTCAAGAGTCGTTTCCACCAAAACCAAAATTCGAAACAAAATGTGTTTGGAACTCCTAGATTCCATATTTCGAATAAAGATAGCATTGAAAGAAATCTAAGTCTACTGTGTTGACTTAGTTTTCCCATCAGTTATGCTTACATATAGCTCAGATATTTAGAAAAAGAAAGAAATGAGCGTAATAGGTCAAGAAAATGAACAGGATGATGAAGAACTATTTTCAATTTTTCTCTAATTAAATTTTTTTAAATACTTGTAAAATAAAAAAAAATGTGCATTTTTAAATGACTTTTTCTTCCTAAGCAATAATAGATTAATTCAACTATCTTATGATAATATGATCTATTATTTTTTTTTTCAGTTCAAGTTCCAGTTTATTAATTTCAAAATGAAGAAAAATTTTATCGGAATTAATTATGTAGGTCAAACAAAATGGAATAGTTCAATGTGAAAATTTTATTTTGCTATGGAGTTAGATAAAATATCTTCACAGTACAGTGGAATTTGATTACATTAAATACTTTCGGGGCAATCACTGATAATGGCCTGTATTTATAAGAAAATAACTAGCACTAGCTGTATAAAACGATCACCTGCCAGAAAACAAAAATTATCTGTAATCATGAGTGGTTATCTTAGAAAATATTTACAATGTTTGTTCTATAATATATTTTATTTCAAATGCTATTTTATTATTTTTAAAATGAAATATTTTTATAATTAATGCATGCTATCTAAGCAAAACAGTAAGAGGTTATAGAGGGTTATGCACTTTAATACTAATACTAATGACTTAAATATTCCGCATATTTTAAGTCAGATTTCCCTCCAGTTTTATGGTGATAACGAATCGAACGAAAGGACTTGTAGCCTGAGCGCCATATATTGGGCATTCAGAAAGATAAAGAAATAAAATTCATTCTCCTGTTCATAATACTGGTCAGAATTAAACAATCAAATGACTTAAAATTCAAAGCAACGTTAGATTTCTAAATAACAGCTCAAAGAAATCTAACAGTGAAAAAACAAGGTCTTCATAAATAATCAGAATCTGATAAAGTTCACCAAGTATTCACAATTAAAGCGTCCTGTTCATAAGCAAGCAAAAAACAACGAATTAAAAAAATTATCTGCAAACTTAAAAAAATAGCTCTAAGGCTCATTATTTTGGGACCAAATGACATCTGGTTGGTTTGGAGAAGGTTCACCGCAGCTATAGAAACTTTTTCTATAGGTTTTGGAAATCTCGAATAAAGACTATGTTAGCGACCTTTTTTGACTAGAAAGAGATAATTCGCACAGAATGTCTTTCTGAAGGATAGAAAATGAACTCCGCAGTTTATTAAGACATAATGGGCAGACTTCTGATAAGAATTCAGTGAATTAGGCTTAGAAAACCCCATTCGATTAACTGCTTTATACTCCACAACGAAAGTCGCATGCTTCCATTCTCGTCATATAGTTTCTAGCAAATAAAAGTGTCATAATTTGCAACCATTCTTATCCGCTATAGTTGGCTTCTACTTAATATTTTCTCTTACCGAAAGTGAAATCTCGCCTCGAATGTCACCAGTTCCTTATTTTAATGAATGGCATTAAAAGATTCAGGAAACCATAACTAGATATTTATTTTGTATTCCGAAAGATCATGGAAAAATCAGTGATGGAATCAAGCAGCAATAATGAAATCGGTATACAAGGATTATAAACTGAGGCCTAACGAATGAATGTTATTTTCTACAATTTTCGATTTTGTACGAGTTTCGTCTTAAAACTATTCAATCACACTGTGTATATAACAGCTGCCTACGTGTAACAATAAATGCATTCATTTCTGTGTCAAATTATTTTCAGACTACTCTTAATTGACTGTGACAAGAACTTCATATATATTGCAAAAAGTTCTCAGATCAGTGCCTGGAATGGACGTACGTATGTTTCTCGGATAACTTAAAAACGTGTATCAAGTACTTTAAATGACGAGAATATTCATGTTTTGGCAGTGTTAAATTTAAAAAAAAATTCAATAAATAGCGAAATCTAACTTTTAATGTAGTCTCTCGTTTCTTATACTAATATTATGAGAAAATAAAATTATAAGAAGTTTGACTCCAGTGTGACAAAAATTGAGCGGGATATTTAATTTCAAACTTTGGAGTTTTGATGTCATTTTTAACTTGCTTTATCGGGAATTAAGACAAAAATTGAGCGGGATATTTAATTTCAAACTTTGGAGTTTTGATGTCATTTTTAACTTGCTTTATCGGGAATTAAGTCAAAAACAAGGATCGGTGAATTTAGTCAATAATTCGAGGAAATAAGTTCAAATGAAGTGCAGCAAAAAATGGATATAACTTAATACGTCGTACAAGCAAGTCATGCTCGCATTAGATTTTTTTTCTGAATTTCGAACGAAAATGATGATAAATTTTCTACAATCAATACTTAATACGAGTATGGTATTTGCTTTCGTCAGTCGTTTAATATCAGATAATTTTGTACTCATTTTTGTAATAAATAAATATTGCTAAATTTTAGATTAAAACAATTAATAAATAACAACTGCAGTTACTAGGATTTTTTAAATAAATCCTGATGTTTGCCATTCATTTTCATTTAGTTCCTACGGAATTTCTTAGCTTTAAAAACTTTAAGAATATTTTCTTAAATGGGTATTGAACATTTTACATTAAAATGTCAGAAAAGAAAGTCAAAATCTACCAAAGTAAAACATTTCTGAAACTATAAATTTCTCTACGCCATGCCAGAAAATCCTAATATTTAGCTCCCAACAAAACTGCCAAATCACAGGCAGCGAAAGTATTCAGAGCACGTCTACGTTATAATGACTTAAATTCCTTTATCTCAGGAACATTACTTCATTAATGTTCAACAAGCAACGGTAATCTTGCTCGGAACAGAATGCAATATAAATGCGAAATTCTTCTTATTAAGTGTCGATACAAAGCAAAATAATTGAAATCAATCAAATAGAAACTGCAACAGGCCTCCGTTTCAATTAGGCTCACCTGCTTCTTTCAATAAACTTTGACAGCGAAGGACTGATAACGGATAATTAAACTGTCTTAAAGAGTAAAACAGTCTGTCACACAGGTAAAAAATAAGGATACAAATATATGTAGTCAAAGACCAGGCGACGTATTAATTTTTTCCGAGTAATTGAAAAATGGAATAAAAATTTATGTGAATAAGAAGCTTGAAAGATTGTTTTTAAATCGCTCTGTTTATTAAGCAATACAATTATAATTTTGAAAACAAATTAAACCTTAAAGGAGGTGCGTAATACATGGCATTTCATTAATTACAGTAATGCTATAAATGTTCGTAAAAATTATCAGTTGAGTATAATATTAATTGAATGTATTTTAAATTACATGTTAGGCACATTCTGACCAGCTCGGGTTTTCGCTAAGAAATCACAAATTATCCAAAACTACAGTGCGAAAGATTTATTTCTTGACTTTCATGTCAAAATCCCTCCGGTACTTTATACCTGGATTTATGTACTTTTAATATATTTGATTTCTTGGACATATTTTCAGATGCATATATATATATATACATATATATATATATATGTATCTTCTTACAGACATCACAAAAAATTTTCTAGGCCATATATATACGGCTTTGCCGATCACAGGAATAATTAAATAAATTAAATAAAGATTAAGAACTGTGTTTATTATTTCTAAATCCCTCGTTTTTTAAACAATTTAATTATTATTGAAAAATAAATTAAAGATCTTATGTCACATCGAATGACACAACTTGGAAATGGCCATCTGAGAGGACGCATGGAAGGTAAATGAATATATTTATACATTTCATTTCGTTCTACTGGACAGCACTTCAAGTGCGGGTATACCAATGGAAATATGTCTGTAGTTACGAAAGTTTGATAACGATAAAGATTGAAGTTTTGCTATGACTACTAATTTTACGTTATTCTGCATTCATATGAAATAACGCTCTTGGATCTATTCAATATCCAGAAGTGATAAAAAAATTAGTGCTTTTAAAATTAATCCAGCATAGTGCTAATATTAATAATGATGCAATGAGTGTTTCTCAGTGGTTTTCAAGGTCGTTAATCTTTGTTTAAAGAATGTGCTTCAAGTTTGTTTGCAATAAGTTTAACAAATGTTTACCATAATATAACTTCATAATTGTTTTCTTTCAATCATAATGTGCTAAATTACAGTCACTTCAGTGAAACAAAACTCAAATAGCTCTATGAATTTTAAAATTTTACATCAACTGTTTTATAAATAAAGTAAGGTTCTAATTAGTACAATTAAAAGTACTTGGAAAATATAAAATTGTTAATTATTTATTGCTATTTGAAAATGTAAATATGTAATACTGTTTTCTTACTATATTAGATATTAAAAATATGTCATTGTTGTATAAAAAATATAATTTTACGGTATTAGGAATTTGAATTTTAATAATTTGATTTAATAAAATATGTAAAGAATTTTAAGATTTTTTTAATTATTTTATTTAGGGAAAGTTATAAAAAACAACTATATTAATAATTATATTTCTGAATTATTGTGTTAAAGAAACTTGTGAATTATTTTAAGAATTTAATAATTATTTTAAGAATGAGCTAAATGCAAAAACTTTTGGAATTTTTTGAAAACTTTTGAAGCAATTTTGGATATTAATACAGAAAATTGATATAAAATTGTGTTTTGAAAATGATATAGAAAATATATCATGTTTAAAATACTGAGTATTGTTTTTAAGGATGCAGAAATACTAAAATTTTAAGAAACTGAATGATTGTGTTAGTTAGTTTATATGACTAATGTAATTAAAAAGTAGAATTAATTTGAAATTATGATCAATGATATTTATAATAAGAATATAAATTAAAAATATATCCAAACTCGAAGAAACTTCTCTAAAATCGACAGAGCTGTATAATGTATAATTAATAAATTACTGCATGTAAAGATAAAGTATGTTGACAGAGTACTAGTTCAAATTTAGAATGCTGTTCTTACCTCTGTATATGCATTCCTTTTACCTTTCTCATGTATACTTTGAAAGCTTCTACCGTATGAAAAAAAGCAGTTTTTTTTTAATATAGCATTATTTTTATTTTTTCATATAATGGAATGTGGCTGTATTTTTTAATGTATATATATAATGGAATATTTTTGTGCCAAGTTCTCAAAGTCCAGTTATCTTACATAAGGAACGGAGACTTTTTCATGTTTCTGACGAGCATCCCTTTAACTACTGTTGAATTTATATCAATCAGTTAATATAGATATGCCTAATAAATGGATATATTTGTATTTGGAGAAAGCTGTAGGATCTTCCAGTTTTGTGTAAAATAAGAAAATTACAAAATATAATGACAAGAATAAAAACTATAATTTCAACACTACTATTACAAATGATATTAAATAGCAAATATAAATGCGAAAATTAGTATGATATAAAATTCTGAGATATGATTTTTTATTTTAGATTTGGCATTTATTGATTATTCTGACAGATTAGTTATTCAAAATATGTAATGGGTATATAAGATTTTTTTAAAATTGTGATACTGTATGAAAAGTTTTGAAAGGTTTGTCTTGAACAAATATGATTACGTGCTCTCTAAATCACAAACACGTTTGAACTAAAAATTTTAGTAGGACTCTAAAATATTATCAAACCTGTTATTTTTCAATTATTTAAGTAATTATTTTGGTCAACATTTTATGATTTGTATTTGTTAAAGTTTGTTTCTCTTTATTTGCTAATGCTTTAGCGCTTTATCTCGTAAAAAGGCTTTTCTGTTGGCAAGCCTTTATCTCTTTGAAGATGGGAGTAATATGTAAGGTAAAAAATATATAAATCAAAATTCTAATTTAAATTAGCAATAGCCCCTTAATTACTCATTTTAATTTTAGTACTTCCTCTCTCATTCCAAAAATAGTAATAACTTTTTCTGGACTACGTCCTTTCTAGATTAATCTATATCATATGACCTTGCATAAAGATGCTGACATAGTTAATTCGGAAATTGAACTCAAAATTTCGAGAGCCGAAACTTTTCTCTTAATAAACTCAACACACTAGATAATTACGCACTTTCCTTCTATTCCCATTGCCGCTAAAACGCTGTTGCGCTGCTTTATTACTATCTCAACAATATCAAAAATATAAATATTCTGGAAATAGGCACGATTAAAGTGAGAAGTGAATTGATGCCATGAACGTAAATTGAAATAAAAATGAATATTTAACCTGTCTGGCTGCCAAGTTTGCGTTTATTATGGATCAGCATCTCAACGTTTACGCAATGCAATATGCAATATTTCTACATTTTATTTCATATATTAATTAGTCAAAAAATCAATATTATCAAAACACGCGATATATTTATTACATAACTTTTTTTGGCAATACTGTGTTTATTAATTTAGGCCATTTGCTTGCACTTTATTAATTTCTTTAATTCTGCCTGATAAAATCTCCACCTGTATATATACATATGCGTGTGTGTGTGTGTTGTGTATGCTGTGTATAAGTGCATATGTTTCTGAATAAAAAAAGGCAAGTGCCTTAGACTTCCGTAGAGGTTGATTAGAAAAGAAGCATTTCTTATTCTATTTCAAGTTTATATATTTTTCGCTGAAATGTAGAGCTCACGCCTAAAAATTTGTAATCGTATATACTCAGAGTTTTCAAAAAAGTACCGAACGAAACCAATTTTAGATAGAAAGACTCTTAAAATTTTTGGAAGCAAAGAAGAAACGCATCAGTGTTGGTAGAACATTCGGAACTGATTATGAAGTCTTTCAGTCATATCAAAGGCAGGAAACAGTGTTCTGACTCTAAAAAGTGCATCACTAACTTAGTAAATAAAAACGAACTCGTTAGAGCAATCTGATCCAGGTTGATCGTAAGCAGGTGGACTAACCTTGAGAACAATTCTGCGATGCATTTTTTCCGCGTTCCATTGAGTTAACTAAAAGCTGCAGGTCCTATCCTTAAAATAAATGAAGAACAGAATATTACAAAAATTCTTGAACTGTTGCTGTAATAACAGAAAAGGGTTTCAATTACTATATTGTCTACTAGCTGTACCCGCCCGGCGTTGCCCGTGCATTTAGAAAATGCAGATAAGTGAATAGCGCAGGAATAGTAGTGTAGGACATGTAGACTGTCTCTCTCTCTTTCCCCCCCCACACACACAACATTCCCCGTCGATAAAAAGGAACAATATATCCTAACCATGAGCCATCTGTTAAAAAATTAGTTTAAATGAGAACAGACCTCATATTAGCACATGCTAGGAAACCGTAGTCATGTGGTTATAATCATTGGTCTGAAGTTTAAAGAAAAGTAAAACATAAAAAATTCAAAATCAAAGATAGGAAAGAGTTGAAAGGGAAAGATAGAGAGTACAGTACAGAAAAAATAAAAAGTAACGAAAACATGGATGAAATAAAACATCCTGCTTACAGGAAATTTGGAGTTGAGAACCAATTAAATTTTTAATTTAAGTGTAAGTTAAACTTAGATGACAATGAATTAGAAGAGGAGAGTGTTTGTGTATGTTTGTGGAGCTCGGGCTGGGGTCGCAAGGGCCCCTGACCGATTAATGTCTGTTGGTACTGCAGCACTGGGAAGCAGCACCATTCGGATTATTGCTCATGCTCTCAAGAGAGCACTAAACAATAACATCATCATTTAAAGCATGACAGTCAGAGTTAGTTTGGGAGAGTGGAGAGTGGCAATAATTTTTCTTTAGATTGTCCTTTTCGTTAGAGAGCCTCGGGATAAACTATATTTAATGTTCTTCCATTCGGAGCTAAGATGTGTAGATTATCGGCATTACCAACTCTTGAACAACCCACGTACAGTTGACCATGGGAGAAACACGGCTTACGGAGGTCGAGCCCTACAACTTTGAGAGATTGTCCTTGTGCCTTATTAATGCTCATCGCGAAACTCAAACGAACAGGGAATTGTAGACGCTTAAACTGAAACGGGAGATCGGAAGGGATTATAGGAATTCTTGAAATAAACACATCTTCGCCTGCAGCATGTCCGGTCATGATGGTGGAATTGTTATAAATCGATTTAATAAGTTGAAAATAAATGATAGCAACAAATCACAATAATAGCAACACAATAATGCAAATTAAGAAACAAAAACTGAAGAACAAAAACTTTATAAAAAATAATTTTTTTAAAATTTTTCTAATTCAAAAATCGAAAATCGGGCTTCGAGGTCTGGTGGCCAGCCCCTTTGTGCTTCCGTGTAAAAAATTCCAGGTCCCTGCGTGCGATAGATTTGGCTGGAGAGCTCGGTCAGACAAATGGACAGACAGACAGACAGACAGACACATTACACTTGCTTTTATTATTATAGATATAGGACATTTAATATCTCTGTTAAGCTCTAGGTTCCTAAAAACACAGTACTAAATGAAACAGTGTTTAAAATGGTTACTTTGATACACAGTAAAACGCAGGTAAGAGAATGCACGACAAAGAATAAATAAGGTTCCTTAAAGTTTTATTTTATTTTCCATATTAATTTCAATAATTAAATATATACTTAAATTATATTTATGATTATGAATGTCAAGTGTATGCATAATTTATCAAAATATATTTTATTATCAAAATATTTAATATACAAAGAGTGATAATCCTTTTATATTTAATCGTATACACAGGGTATTCATCAAAATGTACAACATGCATATAATTTGAAAAAAATCATATATGCACATAATTTAAATTTATGATTGATTTTTTTTTAAATATTTGTTTGGAATTTGTACAGAATAATGAAAGAAGTTTCTCCCTCCCTCCCAGGAATATTTTAATCAATTAGCTCCTATTTTAGTTAACTAAAATTACTTCATTTTTCTTATTATCAGATTTATTCTGTTCTGATATCAAAGTACAGATTTAAAAAACTTTAAAATTGGAATAAATATAAATTTTGATGATTAAGTTATTCATTGCTTTCATCTACTCAGGAATTTTTAAACTACTTCTTGTAAATAAAGCATTTTTGCTAAGATAGATAAATTGCTTATAGATAATATTACTTGGCGGATATGCACAGTCCATACTGTTCCTCCTGCGTTCGGTTCACCAGTGGCAGAGTGGATTAGACCACTGAACACTGGTTGTTCGACTCGGCTTAGTCCCAGTGGGCAGGCTATCAACATGGCTATCACTATGGAATACTAAACACTATGGATATGGTTTTCCCCGTGTATAACGTAAACATAATACAATTTCCCTTAGAAAAGAATTCACAGAAGCATTAGTCCTCTAAGGCAAATACCTTTGTCATAATCTAGTACAGATATATATTCGGTATTCATTTTAGATCTGTAGTTATCATAATGATGCAAACTATTGAATAAAAAATACCGTTTAACTTGAGAGCTAAAATGTTTCACATCTTTGAGTGTAATGGAATCCTAAGATAATCCTGCCGTTCACTAACTGTTTATCGATAGTGGGAACTGTTCAATCGCATCGATAGCTTTCAGTAATTCGATATCAAGAAACTGAATAAAATTTAGAGTTTTCTTCAATCCGTGGTTATATTACTTTATAACTAATCTGTAGTAAATTTAGCGTTTTTCGGAAAAATTGAACAGAATCATTGTTAATTGAATTATTATTAGGCATATCTGAAAGATAAAATCATTTGGATAGTATGTTAAACAGAAAAAAAAATCAAAGTTAGTTGGATATAGAGAACATTGCATGTTCACTTTCCATATACAAATCACGTGAGATATTTCTCGCTTAGTAGCAGTTTAATGGTGTTATCTTATGTTCGATCATATGATTTATGTATCCAGTTGGCGAAATAACGTTACTTATGACTTATCAGCACGCATATGTAACAGATTTGGTTTAATCATTTATTAACCTCTACGAGTGTAATGTAAAAGTAATACAGAAAGTTGCTTTTCAAGATCAAATTAAATATGCTTCCTTTTTTACTTTCTTCGTAAAAAAGTTTCGGTAATTCTAATACTTGGTGAAGAGGCTTGTTGAAACATAATTCTTTCCTCTGTAACTGCTAAAGCGAAAATTCAAGATTTTTTCGACGTGCTATTTTTTCAGCGATTTAATGCTTGAAAACATTTAACAGTCAATTAATTATTTATAAAATAATTATTTAATTCAATCAATTAATTAACTTAATCAAGTAATTAATTAAGCAAAATTTAAGTTTTAACTTAATCTAATCAATTGTATGAGAAGATTTCTAAAAAATATCCTTCAACGGATATTAAAAAAAATTAGATTATAAAAAAGAAAAGAAAGAAAGAAAGAAAAGAAAAGGGGGAAAAAATTCAAATGCACATTCATCGAAAAATATTCCCGGTTTAGGAAAATCTCTTATTCAAAAACTATTTAACATACTACAGTGATACAAGAGTCAAAAAGTAAGAAAATGTCCGATTTGTACTATTATTGCTATTATTTTAGTGGGTTTTGATACTTGTTCTTTTACCTCAAGCCAAGTTTCGAAAACAATACTCAGTCTCCATCCAAATTCTCGGGATTACGAGTTTCTTTTGCTGTAGTTCTTTACATATGTGTAGGAGATCAAGAAATATCTCCATCATATGCAGTCCTAAACTTATTTGACCGAAATGAATTCATTGGGATAAGATAACACTTCTAAAACTGTTGTGTCCTCTTAGAAAAATTCAAGGTTTCCTAGCAGAGCAATTTCGAATTACTCCACACCTGTCAAGCTACTATGCTGAGAAACCTCTCATTCATATCTTGGGAGTGCTGTAGACGGCAGCTTCCGTAAACGTGCCAGCATCTTTCAGCAACAGACTCGAGTTTAACAAGGCCAGCAGTGGCCCAACGTTTAAGTTCCGGCACTTTTCTTCTAAGCAACCTTTACAAAGGTTCAAATTTAACTTGCTTAATATCCGGCACTGTATACTAATTTATGCAGGATTTTTTTTCTTTATTAATCGGAGCAGCAAACTAAAACCCTATTTGCATAGTAATGCCCAGGTAAAATGGTCTCTTTTATGGAGGTGTCTATCTTTAAGACCGGGTATTTTTACGAAGGTTGTTTTTTTCAAGTTAAACATCTTCATTAAAGTAGCCAGGGCACAGCTGTAAAAGTTCCTATGAGAGTCGACCAAATTTCTTGATGAACTCTGGTCGACCTGCATGCGGGTATGGTACACCGTTGCGGCGGGGGGGGTCTGCATCGGAAGCGTTTCCACGCTTTGCTTCACATCCACCAAAATTCATGTTACTTCCCAATATATTCATATCTGAATCATTTCGACGCATTAAATAGTTTGGGACTACAGCTGGCATCGCTTAATATGATCACATCTGTCCACGGCTATTTTGATAACATGAACCGAATGATAACATTAAACGATGACAAAAAACATGCCCTTTTAAAATAGCAATGGATTGTTTAGTAATTTAGTATAAATATGACCAGAAACATATAGATAGGTACTTTTACAGAATTTTAATTAGGAACAGGCCCAAATTTGTTCATGAACTGATCCCAATGTTTTTAATGCAAAAATTCATTTATGAACTGCTTATAACGTTTCTGGAAATTGTTTGACCGATGTTGAACTCCTAATCTTAATACCTGAGGGGGCATTTCTCGTTGAAAAGAAAAGATGTCGAAGCAATAATAAAAAATTACCCAAAAAAAAGCAACTTTATTTGACGTTTTCACGTTTTTTTTCCTCCCCCCCTAGGAGCAAGGAAGAGGTGAAAACAACCTGCAGAATTTTTTCGAAGAAGAAGGACATATGTGTCTGGTCAAACTCAAAATCTACTCCAAACTAAAGTTTCTTTAGGATGGGGGAAGGGAGGTTTAATTCTAAACGGTTGATTGAAACCGAAACTAAGGTGTCTGGTGACTTATTTCCTTACAATTCTTATAACTCCTTTCGCGAATTTCCTTCAGTTTAAAAAATTTATTCTTTAATATTTTGATCATACTTACCGAATTTTGATCATAATAAGCGAAATATTTCCCACGTTTTTGTGTACGAATGGGCGGGACTTCGGCAATTCGATAACAATAGCCGAATGATAATATTCCACGATCCCATTAAGTGGCGTCCAAAAGGAATACCTGAATGATCATATTAAATAATCAATCGGTTATTTCTTTTTGTTGAACCTGTATTTTTGTTGTCCAGATTTAATTTTTTGTCAATAAAATAGACCTTGACTAAATTTCTTTAAATTAAATTATGGTTATTACCTAAGCTTACCTTTTTTAACATAAAATATAAAAGTGGTTTAAAAGTTAGTATTTTTAGCTGCCCTTATACATTTCAATGCTAATTTGTGCCCTAGTTAGTTTTCAAAGATCAGTATTCAGCTGTGGAATCGAAAATTTACTTTTTGATTGTTAAAAGTCAAAATTATATTTACCTTTATGCTATAAAATTACATTTATCTATTTTAGAATTTTCTTCCGGCGATTATTGCGTTTGAGTTACCTACAATAATATCCAACGGAGAAGTAAAACTGAATGACAGGAAGTTTCAGACTATTTGTTTGTGAATGTAATTAGGTTCGTATAAAGAACAGCATTTTGCATCTTGCTTGTTCCAAAGACATAATGACATTATTGTTCCTTCCTTTCATTATTAACGACGCACCCATTAAGATAGGGAGCAGGTGAGTCCCTTAATTTATTCTTCCGAATTCCCTCTATCGATGTCCTTTCCATCCTTTTAAAGGGCGTGGAATTCTAAACCTGTTCATTCCATCGGGACACTGATTCGGACACAGCATAACAAACGATCTCATACGACTCAAGGGATGGCCGTGATGGATGACTTTGGAAACGCCATCTGCCGATGATTTTGCAGCCACAGGGCATGTATGGATTTCTGCATTTTGACAAGCTCTACATACAGGTTCCATGTTCGCTTCGGGAGCGTAGTGGAGAAGAAAGAGTATAAAAATAGAACAAAAATAATAAAAGAGTTTTTCGGTGTTGCTTCACCTGCTGGTCGTCCCAGCGTAAAAGAAACAGCCAATCAATAGAACTGTTCATTTAGTCAAACACGGGAAATAATCATGGGTGTTAGTTCAGTTGTCTTCGGAATGAAATGGGAAAACCTTTTTTAGTCTACCTACCGATGGTAGAAAGTATAATAGGGATGAAACATATCGATTCGAAGGCCATAGAATTTTATCAATAAATCACCTTAGCCATTTCTACACTCCCTGAATATATTACATATGACAATTACTCTGCAACAAATTTAGATGGGTTTTTTACTTATTTATTGATCATTTTGAAGTTTTATAACTAAACCAATCCTTTGCTCACATATTTTAAGTACAGATGTTCAGAAATCATACGTATAAGTGCATTATGAAAAAGCACATTTGCATGTTAGTGCGATTTCTCAAAACGTCATAACACTGCAAAAGAATAAAAGAAAAGATCTCGTAAATTACGTTGTCATGCCACATAAGCTTCATTGCTTAATTCAAAAGTATCATTGAGGCACATTACTATATTTCGTTTGATTATTTCTTGACAAAACTTTTTCTGAGCAGAATGATTGATATATTATCCTCTTTGATTTGGACTTATTTTAATAATAATTATTTTAATATTTTACTCGCATTAACTAATTTTGCTAAGAAATTAAAATACTAACTAAACTGAGCATTGAAGATTTGCTAAATTCAGCTATTATTTCGACTTCATTTTAAGTTAAAAAAATTCATTTCCAAAAGCAGAAGAACAAGCCAAATTATTTCTTTTGCTTTGTAAGTTTTCCTGTGAAAATTATTTTAGTAACTATTTCTTAGGGAATGGAAGTTATATGTTTATATATCAGTATACAATGAGTGCCTTTCTCAATAGGCAGGCTTTTGGAAATCAGTGCTTGAATTGCTTGAATGCTTGAATTTTGCATTGAAATAGAAATTTTATTTTGTTTTAAGTAAAATTTATCATATAGGACGATTGTTACATGAAGCGGTTATAATATAGCATTCTTTAAATGATTTATGGCTTTATATTAAACTGTTTATGTTAATATTTGCATTTGTTACTAGCGAAGCTGATAATGTAAAGTGTCCAAGTGGTTTTCAGGCAGCCAACTTTTGATGTTATTGCAATCAGTTAAGTCATTTGTGTGTTTACCATTTTTAACACCATAAATCTTACACGGTTAACCTTTTGCATTAATATATGTCAAGAATCTTAAATTATCTTCAAAGTAAAATGTGAAAGAATTAAACTTAGAAGCATGATTCATAGTCTTCGAGGCGAATTAGTAAGATAGTACGATAAATGGCCAGCAATAATAAGATAATCCATTTAATTAATGAAGTCATTATTAAAAACGGCATGCATTGTAAGGCCTGTTTTCTTTATTGCAAAATATTATTCACTAATAGTTTTTCAATATATTAAGCACTGCATAATTTGACTGTGTTTCCCACGTTTCCTCTCCTCCTTTTCTTTTTTGACTACATTATTCGCTATACATCTTAGAAATTAATTGCAATTTTCGCAATATACTAATACTTAAAACCTACATATTGCTTAACTCCAAATGTCTTGAATACGATAAATCCATTATGCTAATCGATAACCGACTCAGCTAATTTCCCTAAAACGACCACCTTCTCGGAAGACCAACCTAAAATTATGTATTGTCATGTTGAATGTTACCCACTTCCACCATCAAAGCACACCCGGGCAAAGTGATAATTCCTTGCAAGTTTGAATTAGAATATGACGTAGGGGGTGGTTCTCCTTTCTTTAGTTTCAGAAAACGTGTAAAAGGGACAAAAGACAAGAAGCCTAAAGAACTGCAGCGGTAAACTTTATGGCTAATTTATAAAGTTTTCTCCATCAAGCCACTACCCCTACCAGTGATGATCGCAATAAAGGTCAGCTTCCACATAAGTTTTGGGATTGCTAACCGTAAACGACTTCATAAAATATTCAACAAAATATGAAACCCTACAGTCAAGACAAAGATTAATCACCTCATGAGAAAAATCTGAGCTCTTATCAGAAATCATCGCAAAGAATTATGGAATGATAAGGTTGACCATTTAAATCTAGAGAACGGTTCCTTTTGGAACTATCTTCGAAATATAATAAAATTCCAGCTCTCACCCTCGACCAGTTAGGAAGTAGAACGGATTTGCCTGAAGAAATGCAGCGGTAAACATCGATTGATGAGATACCTGAAGTTTTCGTTCATTACTTGGCGAAACAATTCGTATCTAATGTTTTTATTGCGGATCAGGAATCTGAGGAGAGAATTATAAATAAAGTTAATGAGCGGTTATAAGCACCTGAATCCAAAAATATCATCAATCTCATTAACCCAAGAGAAGTTGCTGACATCAATAAATATTCATATCCCGCAAAACATCGGGAAGTGATCCCATCCCCAACAAACTGCTGAAAAGTCTTTCGCCAAACTTACGAGCACCTACTTAGTATGCCTCACATATTCTCATTTCTACAGACCAAGGAGCGTGCAGTCATCCTTGTGATCCATAAAGCAGAATCATACTAAGCAACTAGTTATCGCCCTAATTAGTTTCCTATCTTCACTGGGAAAAATACTGAAAAGTCTTATTTGCGTTCGACTCAATCCTTATCTTTATGTCCTTCCTAATGAGCAGTACAGGTTCAGAAAAGGACTTTCCACCACCCATCAACTTCTCAGAATCTCGGAATTCATCGGTTCAAATCTTCATAATAAGCTCAGTGTCGCTATCCTTATGCTAAATGTGGCCAAAGCATCTGATCGCGTCTTACATAGTGGGTCTTCTTTACAAGCTCATCTTTTTCAACCGTCCCACAGAAATCCTCCTGATCCTAAATTCATTTCTTGAAAATAGAACTTTCTCGGTGAAGGAGGAAGACTATTGTACTTCTCCTTCTCCCATTCAAAGTAATGTGTCTCAAAGTTAGATCTTAGGACCTATACTCTACCTTACCTATATTCATGACTTTCCAAATTTCCTTCAGGATTATAACATCATATTCGTCTGCTATGCAAATGACACTGCCCCGCTCGTAAGGTCCAAGAAACCTAACCGTGCGCTTGACAGATTGCAGAGCAACATTACTAACATCAAAAATTGGTATGGAAAGTTAATATCAAACCTGAGACATCGCAAACTTTACTTGTTACGACGATAAAAATTTCTTGATCGCAACACCACTACAGTTAAATTATTCGATAAGCAGGTCCCCACCGTTAGCTCAGCCAAATACATTGGAGTCACTTTCAACCCCGTCTTTATTTGGTCTACTCATATCAATAAAGTAGTAGTACTGCTACGTTTATTTGCCTGAGTAGATCAATGAAGAGATGAATTGAAGCGTAGGAAAAGACAGGCTTCATGATTGCAAATGCAAATTCTTCTTTTCTAAAACTAAGTTCAACTGAGCTGAAACGAGGGGAATAAAACTGGTAATAATTCTATAGATCTTTTCTGAAAGCCTGTCTTTTTCCTACGTTTTCCCAGTCTGGGCGAATGCAGTGGAAAACGACGTTAACAAATTAGAGAGGCTTCGAAAAATTTCCTTCCAGTGGTTTACTGGTGGGATTTAAATTCTCTGCCGCTATATATATTATTTCAGACGTCAAATTTCTACTTTATTTTTGCTGACTGTATGCTCATTCTGTAAGGTCCGTTTATTTTTCTTCTGTGCATATATTTTTAGTATTATGAAAGTGACATCATGCTTCCATCTCTTGATTGGCTACGTAATCACGTGACCAGAGCCTTGCCAATATAGTTTTTCACCTGAGGCAAAAATGTAAATGCCTGCCGCTGCATATATATACATATATATATCAAAATAAAAAGAATTGTAAGTTAGAAACACAGTGAAAATCGTAAAAATCATTTGTAATAGCCTATCAGTTTTCCGGAAAACACGATGTAATACGAGTGACAATGCAAATTGAACTAATTTGGTAATATAAACCTATCCATATTATAGCAAAAATGAAAAAAGCATACAAAAAGTACAGTTGTTAATCTTCTCTGATCAAAGCTTCAAACAGAACTTATCAAGGAATAAGTGCTTGAAGCCCCAAGCTAAGTCAGTTAACAAAGAACATGCAAACACGTTTCGTCTGTCATAACCATTGAGACTCCGAAAGGAGCTATATTTGCATTAATTAAAAGTAACTGTATTAAATTAAAATATCATAATTCTTATAGCGCAATTGTACCATAATTCTTAAAGTATTTTTTAATCGTAGCGTTATAAACTCAGAAGAATAATATAGCCAATTATTTATAACTTTCAAATGAAAATATTGAGAAATTCTTTTTTGATCAATAAGAAATAACACTGAAATACACATTGCATTCATTTCCAGGTTTTCTTGCAATTCTTCCTATTGTTTTATTAATTTAAGTTTGCCGGAGCTTATTTCCCTTAATAATAATTGGCCAATTTAAAACCATTATTAAACTAATTTTAAACTAATTTTCGAATTCGCATAGCCAATTTGGCGCCCCTTCTAGATTCACCTGAAGCAAGTGCCTCACTTGCCTCACCCTTGTCCCAGCTCTGACGTGACCATTGAAAGTTCAATTAAATATCACTGAAAGACATTATTTTTATATTTTCCTTGCATTTTCAAATTTTTCTCGTCACTGTACATAATTATTTATTTGTATTGCACCGTGCATTCAATTTTTTACAGAAATTACCATTATTTTCTACAGAACATTTTTGCACATTCACTATGGTTTAATATATACTTCGCTCCTGATTGGTCAATGAGCTGACAAGACTCTTCCGAATTCTAACATTGAAGCTAATCTTTGGGCTTAACTTTACCATCACTGTTATTTTACTTTAAATATTTTCCTCCATTATTGCAAGTAATTTTGTATTTTACACCTTAAATCTGAATCCCAATAGCAATGCGATGTTTCGACGCACTTTCTTTGCCCTGCTTGGACAACATTATTATCTTACAGCACATGTCATGTTTTTTAGTACCAGGGCAAAATGTTCGTCAAATTGTTGTTCTGGATCTGATGTCCCTTCCGTGATGTACTTTATGAAAAAAACCACACCATGTCGTTCCGTGATGTACTTCGTGGAACAAGCACATCAGGCTCAATGTGGAAATACTTGAGGTAACAGGAAATTATTATGTATGTAGCAGAACTTCTGTACAAATATGCAATGCAAGCATCATCAAAACATCGAGCTTGAAAATGGTGCACAAACGGTTTGTATTCAAGTTGTGTCGTAAGAGACAAAATCATGCGAGATCATTTATTGCCCCAAATCATTTATTGATATTTTAAAACAATAAATACGCTTTGTGTCCTAAGATGAAGGAGTTGTTCAAAATACAGGTTAGAAGAGCTCATTTCTTCACAAATCTATGACTGGATTTTATCGTTAGAAATGTTAAACCTCTCTTTTCAGTATTACAAATTTGTTAAGCATATGCGTATGAGCTTAAATTTCAGGAAAATAATAAATACATACAGTGTTTTCGTAAGCGCCAATACATATATTGTCGCTTCTGAATGGACTAGACTGTATCTGTTTTAAGCAAGCGAAGAAAACATGGTGCATTGAAGGATTTAAAAGACTAAGTTACCGCAGCAACATATTACCATTTTAAAAATGCTTGATATACACTGAATATTTTAGGCGATAGTTTAAGTGCAATGTTATCAGACCGATACAGTGAAATCTCTTGCAATCAAAACTGTTTTACATTTGATAATGCACCTGACTACTCAAAAGCTGACAGAAGGATTAACAGGGATAAGAAAGCTAATGTTACCTTACCTCCAAGTGCTGTTTCATGAAAATAATTGATGAATCTAGGTATAAACGTTATACGCAAGAGATCATATAAAAAGATTTTTTTTGAAAGAATCGAAACTGTATGCAGATATATGTAACACTGGTAAATAGTAATACCTTTATGATAAAAAAATATATAAGATTCTAATTAAATTGATTGTCTTTGGCAACTAGAATACTTGAGAAATCTATAGCGACTGTTCGCTGACTTCTAAAAGGCTGGAGTAACAAGTCCAAAGAAGTATTAAAATGCCCTTTTATTTAACTCAAGAACATTTACAGTTGGACCCTCTTGAGCTTCCAGGAAAGCCTCCACTTGGGCTTTGCTTGAGACAGAAAATAAACTAAGACTAGTCGAAGCTGTACGGGAATAACTGATAGAGTTGGACCTTAATTAAACCTTACCGGTGAATAATAACAGGCCCGTAGCAATGCGCCGAGCGTAGTAAAATGTGGCTTAAAGAAAAGACGTGGCCAGAAGGCAGAAGACAAAACACGCTCTACTGAGCTTTTCCACGGAAGTGACAGAGACTTCGCTTTAAATACTGGTTCTACCTAATTTACATACAACGCGATTCTGAAAACTCATTCTAGCAGGAAATTGTAGGTGGGAAACAAGAAAATAAAGGAAAGCAGTTTAAAATTAAAAATAACTATTAGAAAATTAAAATAAACCCCTGAAAATATGATGTGGCCAGCACGTGACCTGCCGTCAGAAACGAGTTTTAGTTAAAGTACCGTTTTCGGTTGATGGTTTGTAAACAAAGGTCTGTAATAGAAAATTTGCATTATATTTTATTGCGTGTCATGGACCATTTGTAGAAACTAGTTTTTCTAAATTTATAGTTTATAATTTCTAAACTCTAAATATTTGCCCCTTTATTAGTTCAAAGAAGCTTTGTCCCTGAAGGGCTATTGTTTTCGTTTTGACATTTTGTGTTGATTCACTATAAACGTCCGATTCACTTTTCAAATTGTTGCCACCAAACATTATTGCCCTGTATTATACTTAAACTAAATAATGAAGAATATGCATAAATGTATGTATGTTTCTCACATTGTGATAAAACAACGGTACCTAGAGCCATCCAATTTTGAATAACGTATGTTTCCATCCGAATATGGGCATCTGGAAGCCAAATTTGGAATTTGGAACTTGTTTTATTATAGATTTCATATTTTGTAAAACTTTAAGGAATATTTGATTAGCAAACTCAACGATTTAAAAGCGAGCAATGCAACACTCTACGGAAAAAAAAGATTATCTCCAGCGCCCGGAACTGTGTATCGGAAATTCTAAAGCTATGTTCATTTTGAAATTATTTTCCTATATTGCTGGTGAACTGAATTTTATGGTTTAAGTGCGAAGAACATGATATTTAATAAATAAAGGTATCACAAAACGTTAAAAAAACGCCCCTTTGGACGTAATTTAAAATTTGAAAATTTTCAGATTTTTCTTCTTTTTTTAAATTGCATTTATTCAGCAGTTGAATAGCGTATAATTCAATTGGCTTTAAACTAAATAAAATTGAGTGTTTATGGTACATTTAAAATAAGTGCTTTGAAACGAATGCCATAATTCAGTTTTCTTCTATAGTATTTCTACGACATCAACAAATCTAAATTCATTTTGATCTAAAGCCTGCGATTTTTTTTTATAATTAAGAGTTGTAAGTACCGAATTTGAGATGTTTGGGATTATATCATAATATATAATTTTTTACGAAGTTTGTTCAGCGTTTCGAGTAAAGTATGATTTTCAGTTTATCTGTTTAACCAAAATCTAATATGTAGTTGCTTTTAATAAGTTTTAAAAACTAAAACTGAAAAGTTTTAAATTAAATTTTAATATAGCTTGTATTAAAAAATTTTATTGGCTTCAAGTAAAGAATACTTCCGGCTGATTATTGAAAACTATCATGGGCTTCAGGCAAAGGGCTACTTTCCGTTGTCCAGTTTGATAAAAAATATAAATATAAATAATATATAATAATTATATAAAAATTTAATTATATAAATGAAGAAAGCTTAAATACGGAAAACAAAACGCTTTTCGGAAATTTCACATAAGAGTTATAGTGGACAAAACAATCGTCACATACGTATACACCGATAGTGAAAGGAAAATTCGTCACAAACACGCACGCAGACAAATAGCCATCACTGTAAAAATAGTCAAAACGTATTGTTACGCGTTTTGTACATATACGAATAATTTTAGTGAAACAATATGCGAAATTGTTACATATTTTCTGTAAAGTGAGAGATGAAAATCCAAAGAGACGCTCTGCTGGAAAAATAAGAATACAGGCATTCAGGCCAATTAGAGTTATACAGGGACTGTACCAAAATGTTCCCTAATAATCGCCGAGCTTGGAGCTTTTGTAGATTTCTCGCCAAATTTCGCGACATAAATTAGTCGCCAAAACTATCGCCACCTTGGCGATATCTTGCCAATTTAGCGAAATATCGGCACGATTGTATTTAACGCCACCTCAGTGTTAAATAGGCTTGCCCTTGTAGTCTTGTTTTTCTGCCAAAGCTTTGGATTTCTTGAGGCCGTTCATAAAATATTGTTCAAAATTCGTTACCATTACAATTATAATTCCACCGTGCTCTAAAATATAATTTGACGTATATTATCCAATGAAAAGTTTAGAATTAATACACAAATAACATCCCATTTGTTATACCCAGCATTATCTTAGTTTCCACATAAACTATAAGCAAATGGTTTAAATACAAAGCAACTACGCCTAAAGATTTTTAGCGCAAAAGCGTAAACAATGCGAATAAAAAGGAAAATATGAGTTACCTTATATGCAAATATAAATGTGATACTTTTGTTGTTAGATAATACAACTGACTAAAGATGGCACCGATTATTTTTCAGTCATGCTGGGATGATGTGAGTAGATAGCTTGAAATTGTTGTGATGTGACGATTAACCACATTTTATTTCCGAACAAAATAATTCATTAGAAGCATATTCCCATTAGAAATCACTCAGCACATTGGGTGACATCTGCACCCCACAATTCTAGATAAACTTATTAAGTTTTGAAAAAACAGCATAATATAGTGCAGCAGCGACATACAAAGTTATTCAGCTAAAAAGAAAGAAAAAGTGAATGCGTGCTTCCCAAGGGCCCATAAATGAGACCAAAATCCTTTTCTGAATTCTAAATGGTGACTGGCAAGAACTTCCGCATTATAGATCACTGCAGATAAAATAATGACGTAAATGGCGCAGTACAAATTCTTTGAAGGGGGACATAATCAAAACAAAGCTAGAAATTAAATGGGTTATTGTCAAATTAAGTTAATAATTTGTTAGTAATTTTCTTCCCTATTTCATATCTTATATATATATATAATTACACTGCGTACGGAGCGGAAACTTACATTTTTAATTTTTTACGCCTCAGTTCTCTCTGAACATTCAATAGCAGAACAGTAAACAGTTTTTAACACTTTAAATTAAAAATGTATTGAAAATATCGAGTGCATCATCGATGCCCATAGCTTCCTATTATAACGAAGGAGTGGACGAGGGCCGATAAAAGGAAGGAAATGTGGGGTGAAAACCGACTCGTTTTTGGCCCGAGGTGTCTGTTCTATATACTTCTTAACTCCATGGTTTCAACTTTGCTACTTCACTTCTATGCCGGTGTCGGTCCTGTGTAAATATTATGAAAAGTAATAATTTAATCAAATTCTTTCTGCTTTGAATATGAGCTATTATAATTATAATCCTTGTCTGCACTAGGCAATTTCTTCTGAATACCAGTCATATGGGTCCTATGCCGGTGTCAACCCTAGGCAGTATCGATCGTATGCCACTGACACCACTATTTATGTTATAACGTGCATTAATATTCTTATTCATTATTACATCATTAACAAAATTTCTTTTTCATCGTGTCAATCGTACGCCGGTAATTAGTGTTATTAATTTGCCTGTGTCCGTCCTGCTGTATCCATCCTGTGCAGCGTTAGTCCTATGAATACCAATCCGATTAGGTGAGCTCTTCAGAGGTCTTTTTACCAATTATGTTTCTCTTTTTATTAGCGGTAGTCTTTTAATTTGAGTACTGTGTATTTTGTAAAAGGCCATTCTTGTTCGCTACCAATTAATCTAACGAGAATGCGAGTCTCTAAATAATGAACCCGATTTTCATAACAGTTTCGTAAATAAATAAATAAATAAATTACTGTTACAATAATTTTTTTTTATTTAGTAACGGAATTTATGTAAAACTTAACGGAGACAATAACAATGTTTATTCGATCCTAATTAAAATAAAGATTAAAGACTAACTGAAAGATAATCGTATGCAAGTATTCTATTTTAACAATCCATTTATTGTTTGAAAATCGTGATGATCAACTGCAGTTTAAATGAAGTGTAATTATATGATCTCACAATCTTTATTTCTTCAGTGCCAGCAGATTTTATCAATTTAATTGCTAACGTACAATAGATCCAGTGTTTTATGCCTGATCTGGAACCACGAGATGTCAGAAACATAGATGAGTAACACATCATCTTTTTTCGAAAGCAAAAAAGGAAATCCGAGATAACAGAACCACAAGCATCAGATTCACAAATCTGCCCAATATTATAATCCCGCGTAAAAATAAAACTCATCCCTGCGTGCTGCGATCCACCCCTTCTCGAAATCGCGATGAGTTTGGGCCAAGCAGCAGTTGCCATGGGAACTCCGTTTCAGGTTACAAGGAGGAAAGGAGCGAAGGTAAGCGAACGGCGAACGCTCATCGCCAGTTTCCGAAGCGCCAAGCCATCGGCTGATCTGGAAGTGCGCTGCCTGTTCTCGTTCGTTTCTGAAAAGGCGTGTGGCTGGATGTGTTCGATGTTGGGATCTTTTCTTTCGCTTGTGTTGGAGTGTTCTCGGGAATCGTAAGAAGAAACTTGAGCGATCGGACGCTATATAATTTTTATCCATGTCAAGAACTCGTTACTGAATTATTGCATTTTGTTGGAGGATGAAAAGTATGTGCAATTGGATTAGACACGTGTGGATGATCTGCTTCTTCCATCATTTTTTTCTCACTGATGGTGGTAAGCTGAATATTTACTAGAATCGATTGTATTCGACTCTTTTTATTTTTTTTCCAGGGTTGCCACTCTCTTTTTAGAAATTTAATATGCAGCAACCTTATTGAATGATATCTCTGAATATACTTGGGTTTCTGCAAAAGAAATATGAATTTAAGAACTGTTATTACGAATTAAGTTTCAGGGGAAATCACTTTTATATTTTATTTTTAACGAGGAGCTTCTGAACATTTTCTAAATACTAGGATGTTTCCTTATAAGAATTGTGTAATTTTCGTTCATAAAGCGGGTTACAGTTTTGTTCAGGGGAAATTTGTTGTGCCTAAATTATGGTATTTTCTTTGCTACATTACTTATAAAACCTTTCAGTATATACAATACAGCAGCGTTCTCAAGTTGTATGCGGGTCTCTTTCACGAACTGAAAACAGGTGACAAGCCAGATTTCTCACACCCTTTTTGTAATTGAAAAATTTTATGAATCAAAGGAAAAGTATTTTTAATCAATTTTAAATTTTGCTTGCTAAGTATTTATGAAAATGTACATAAACAATAGTAATAATGTCGCAGGGGAAAAAAATCAAATTTATTTTTTACCTGAAATCTAAAAGTTTCTACATGTAAGAGATTTTTGTTGGTTACTCTTTGTAATTCAAATAAACTAACAACTAAATACTAAATTCTTAAAGTGACATTTCTTTCAAATAATTCGAACATTTTTAATTAATTACTAAATATTCTACTTTATACTAAAAATAAACGAATTATGAAAACTCTTGAGTTTTCAGAGAAAATTGACCATGTTGGACAAAACTTCAAAATAAATAATAATAACCTATTCTCTTTCTTTTATTTATTAAATTTTCCTTCGAAGCGTGAACAAAAACACGTGTATTTGTATGTAAATAATTATAAACTTCTTTATTGCTTACTACAGCTTGATATTTGGTGGCATTTCGATTATGATAAAAATCTGTAGCTTCAGAGAGAAATTATTGGAATTTGTCTTCTTCACGGATTGATTAGTTAGTCCGGCTCTTTTCTGATTAATTATAAACTGTTAAAAATTTACCTATCATATTGTATTTGAACAAATTTATTTTTTATCAAAATCTGTATCTTCGAATCTTTGAATAAGATTTATATCACACTCTAAATTAATTAGCTTCATTGACGGATGTTTTGGTGCATTATTCATATTCATTTTGAATTGAAATGGAAATGATGTGAATTCGGTCTTCAAGTAAATAAAAATCTTTAAATTTTTCAACAGCATAATTGAAATGTAATCGTGGGCCACATAAAATCCGCGGTCTACCAGTTTGAGAACATACTACAACTTGGAATATCAAGTAATGTGAATCGGTATTGCCATTTATGACTGAATACTGGGATAAAACGATAGGTTCTCCAGTATGGTTTTAAAATTACGTATATAAACTTTTTCCACTTTTATGACATGGGTAAGTGAAAACAGGAATAATATGAAAAGCCGCGTCATCTTGGTGTAAAATTCTATAAGTTTGTTAGCACTATATAAGTATGGTTTCGTTTAGTATGATGATTTTAAATAATATTAAATTTAATGATGTATAAAATCAAATATACATTCACAGTTACATTTTTGGCATATGTTTATTACAACTGGATACTTTCAATAGTTTTTAAAATACAAATATAAATCAGTTTATATATTATCATTTTGACCATTCGGGGAAATAGCCATATTAAGAGCAATCTGCTCAACATTTAAAGTTCCAACACTCTCTGTCATATATTTTATTAGTTTATTTATTTTTTTTTCAATACGTTTGTCTCCAGGCGACTTCGCGATCTGCCGGTGTGCGCCGGAAAATTGTAAAATAGTAATCTGATAATTTAATAGATGACTAGGTCGCGATCTATTCTAAAGCACCCAGTAATTTAGAGCTCCGATTTAAGAGTTTTATTATTATTTGCTTTTATTAACAAAGATTTCTGATTTCTTTGTGCAATATTCCGTAGCGTGGTTTAACATCCGGTAACTATCAAATGTAATTGTAATTCTTTATTCTTTTTGCTATCGAGTATGCAAAAAGTGTTATTTTGATTATCCTTCGTGTTATACAAACTCGGTAAAATATTTATGGTACAGTTTTTGTGACTTATGTAAGAAAAGTATAGTTTTGCGCTTAATAAATTTATTTTTTAATGAATAATTTGTTTATATAAACAAAGCTTTCTGATTTCTTGTCCAGTACTCCGCAGCGGGTTGACATCAGTTTACTAACAGTAGTAATTCTTTTTGCTGTCCAGTATGCAAAAAGTTATTTTGATTATTTTTTGTTATATACAAACTCAGTGCAATATTTGTGCAACAGTTTTTGTGAATTATGTGAGAAAAGTATGGCTTTAAACCCTAAATAAATTTGCCAGAGATAATGCAGGACTGTCGTTTTCTATCGTATTTAATATAAAGGATCCCGAATTATTAACGAAGTGTAAAATTCTTTGAATTCTGAATAACGTAAAATTAAACATATCTATAGGTTCCGGATTAATTTTTTTAAAATTAATTTTTAAAACTAATTCGCCACAGAATTTTATTCTAATTCTCAGATTTCCAGTAAAGGCGATACTTTGTTTTCTTATTCGACAGCTTAGAGAACAAAGTCAGGCTATCAATCAGAAACCGGAAATAGTCGAAATACGGACTTAGCCCTTCTTTTTTTTTCTCTTTAAAAAACACTCAAATGCATTTTAGGTTCTGAAAAAAAAAAAGTGTCAGTAACTCCTACATCGCTTACGAATGCATGCTTCAGTCTAAACAGTTAACTCTAAATGAAGAAACATTAAATTTTCAAAGAAAGAAGTAGATTGGAAATATATTTGCGTATGGAAATTCTTCATAGAAATGTAAAGGCAAAAGGAATAAATAAAACGTTGATAAACGAGTGATGTTGGTATTGTGCCCGGAAAACGTTGTTATGACTACTGAAATTGATGAAATGAGATGGAGCGTGGGTGTCGGATAGATTAGGAAGGATATTGAATGAGGGTAGGTCAAATAATTATGACTCATTAAAATCGAACTTATATAATTATTCCAATAATATTATTAACAAATCGTCACCCTCAAAAAATGTGTTGACGTAAGTAGCTGAAAAGAATGTAAAATATGTAATAGTTTTATTTTTACCTGTTCATTTTTTGCGAGTGTTAGAATACCGCAATAATACCGAAGCTGTTTTTGAAGAACCTCCATGTGTATTATTCTTGATGCTTACTACCCATGATATTTTCAAAGACAATCAATGCATATTGCCTTTATTTAAGATTATTATTTTATTATCTTTGAACTCTATAAGTATAAATAAATAAACTGCAAAAATGAAAATGTTCTGAGAGTTCCGTACAGTTTCTTTTTGCGTTTCGTTCGAACGCGTATAAAATAACTGATCGTGCGCATAAATCACTAAATGAAATTATTATTCCGTACAACTTTTGCAATAATTATTTCATTTCGAAGGGTTAATGTTTACGTAAGTTTATTTAACTATATAGCATATGGCGCGCAGTAAATACCGTTCGAAGAAACGATGCATTATTTACTTGGTGGCAACGCTAGACTTCATGTTAGCGTAACATTGTAATTTAGTAGTTCTTCGGTAAAGTAACAAAAATTGGAATATTATCATTGTTGTTTTTTTTTAATAAGCTTTCATTTACAGAACAGAATAGTGAAAAATTTAACATTTTGAATGATTAATGTGAATCGTGTTAAACATTATTTAACGATTATAAAATTATTAGTTAATTTTTTTATTCTTCACCTGTTTAAGTACAGTATATTTTTCTTGTGAAGTTAATCAATATAAAATTAGTTAATTTGTTTACTGTTTGCCTGTTTAAATATAGTATACTTTTCTTGTTAGTAACAAATGACAATAAGAAAATATGTTAATGTCTTTGAAAACTATTAACAAATTTGCGAAAGTGAGATAAATATGTAGCTGTTATGCCTTTAATGTCATAACAACGCCTTAAATAGAAAGAAGCCAAAATCAAAATTCTGTTCCTTAAAATAGAAGAAATTCCACTCTGGCTATCAATGCTTGAATAATGTATCGATATTTGCAGTCTTTTGATATTATTTTTTGATACAGTTAAATTTATTTACTAGATAAAAAGTGCCTAATTCCCTGTATTTTCAATATTCGTAATATCACGACTTTCCGCTTTTCTTCCAAATTAAAATTTTGATACGGCTTGATTAGAGGAAAAAAAAACTTGGCAGCTGAATGAAAGAGCTTTATTAACCAAATATTATAAATGGATATATGCTATTTATTCTTTAATTTCATATGCGATTTTAATATTCTGCATGATCTTTATATTTATTAGAGCTTTGAAGCTATTTAATAACAAGCAGAAATGTTGTCTGAATGTTTTGCTGTTAGCATTTTTGTTGCCATTGTATTACGAAGAAATAAGAGCAAAAAATGGTAAATAATAAAGCCGCTTTCTGCACGCTAGTTGTTTCTGCGAAGTGATTAACTGGGCGCTTAATATTATGGAAGGAAACGCATGTATATACTATAAACAGTATTCTTAACGTTATTTACATTATAATTATCGAACTCAGTATAAAAATTTGTCATCGTGTTAAGATGTTAATAAATGCGGTAACTTCTCTAAGAATAAATTCGTCAGTTTCGGTAGTAAATTATTATTATTATACACTATTTATTTCGTTTATTATTTTTCTATTTAAAATATGAGGTTCTTTTTAAACTTTTCAAGCTTGTCATTTGTAAGAACCACGCTCTTTTGACGGTTTCTTTAATAAATGCAGAAAACAGGGTAACATATATTAAATTAAAATACAAACATCTGATGTAACACAATTGAATCGAAAGCCACTACGCATAAATACCGCGAGTATCCGACTCACGTCTCACGTTAATTTTCTTATAAGACGTCTGGGTTACCTTATTTCAAAACTATGATTCGCTTGTTAGTAATATTGGTTAGTTATTATGCATAACATACTCATTACAATAAAAATAACAATAAAATTTTTTTATGTAGAACAGGCTTTTGTGGCACGTTGGATAAAACGCTATAACGTGATTAAACTACGTTTAAAAAATGCCTTAATTTCTTTTCCCTTTTTTCAGTGTATAATTATTATAGCTTGAAAATCTAAAAAGAAATTCTAAAACTGAAATTAAAAAGAATTCTATTATTATCTAAAAATCATAGTAATTGTCCAAACAGCATGGTGTTAATTATGTGAAAGTCATTTTTAAACTATTATGTTAAATATTTGCTTTCATATTCCAAGCAAGAAAATTCCGGGGAAAAAAAAACCATTGAATGTAAATATTTTTATGAAGAGAAGGCTGTTTACATTCTCACAGCAAACTTCATGAAAAATATAACTAAAAAAAGAAGGAATTTGAATTATTTATTATTTTTAAACTTTAATTTTTTTTGTTGCTGCTTTTTATTAAAAATACGATAAATATAAATGATAAGCAATTATTTTATATCAAAGAAAAAATAATCATTGCGTTATAAATTCTTAAAAACGCACTAATTAACAATAAAAGGAAGTTAACCTTCAAGAAATGTAAACAAAGTATAAATCATTTTGCAGGGGGAAAAAAAAGCTTGAAATCTTGATACTAATTTGAAATGTTTTTCAGGCTAATGTTTTTTATATTTACTTTTCATAAGTAATACCATGTCTTTTTAAGTTCAGTAATTAATTAATTCTACTCTTTATTTACCTCAGGCAAAGAGAGTAATTGCATGTTGTATTTGCCTTAAGCGGTTTGTTATATTATCGTTGTCAGTGAAATAAAACATTTTGATTGAGCAGTTGAATATGAGAAGGTCGCGTTATTCTCGTTACTACCAGATTGTGTTTCAGAGTTTCAAAAAGCTGTTCTTTGTCGATGAATGGTTTGCTACGTTTGTATGAATGACTCTGAAGAGTTTACATTAGATTTGTTGATACTGCATATCTTAGCTCACTGCACCAGAAGATATTGAATTCCAACGAAGAAAGTTGTAGAATGAATGTCTTAGCAATATTTTTAAAAGCGTTTATAGAAAGCTCGATTGGTATATAATTATTCGACATTTATTTAATCTTTTCGCGGTAAATGATTCCGATCATATAAAGTTTGGAACTGCAAAGATTCTTTCAATATACAATGAGTTCACCCCTCCTTCTCCCTCTGGTTTTATGTTGCGTTTAGAGTTAAGACAAGCGCACTTTTTATTTAGAGTATTAAAAAAATTGTTACTTCTATTTTCATATTCACTGCTAATGGTAGACTTATTAGTTATTTACTGTTTGATATTAACTTGCAATTGCTTTTATAAACATTGTTACTAAAATTTATAGCTTATAGCTATCATCTTCCCACTAAAAGAAATAATAACCATATATGAATTCAATAAAGTAAAAAAAGGAATACTTTTTCATTATTATTATTTTGATATGATGTCTAGCACTAATAACTACATTGGAAATGTAAAATGCTTAAGTAATAAAATCCGTAGCACCAACCACTATGCAAAGCATTATAAAGCGCGCATTCTAGATACTGTGCAGATTTGATCGACGTATAGTGTAGGTTATTGCACTTACACAAGTGCGTTTTAGTTACGTTACGTATGCATACTAAAATGAATATACTGTAAGTGGAAATCTGTCCTGACACCATTCTTAGGCTTGCGAACTTTAGATCCTGTACTGCGAAGAGTAACATCATACAATAGCTTTGCAAAATCATTTGTATAAGTATAGTTCTGATATACCGTGCAATTTATCGAGTATTGCAGTGAAAGTAAAAAACTTTATGCTTGTAACGTTACAAATGAAACGCAAATGAAATCATACCAGACCAGAAAATTGTGTGAACTGAGCATTTGTAGATGGCATGAATGTTACAAACGTATTCGCCAGCTCCCCGAAGAGGCTTAAGATGACTGGAAGAAGCATCGACACGTGTCATAATGCTCTTCAACCAGACACAGAGTTTTAGCTGTATGATTATTTTCTTCTTTTCGTTTTATGTTTATAGGTGGAAGAAGCATGCTATGTGTGTATCTCAGCGCCTTTCTTCATATGCGTTTCCCATGTGCTAATTAGTAGAGGTAGTCCCAACCGTTAAAATTATCACGGTTTAGAACCTGAAATAAGGTTTTTTCTGAAGACGTTTTGCATTTGCTTCATCATAAAATTGAAAATTCGTTATTTATTCAGATGTATATAAAATTCATAGGTCAAAGACTACCTGTTCTGTATACCTACAATAGTGTCATAGTCTTGATCATTATTTCAGATTCTTGATGTCTGCAAAAGCAACCTGTTTATAAAATCTTTTCCACTAAAGAACATTCAGTTTATAATCTAATGCGTTATCTTCCATCATCGTTGTCGCCATTATGGCTGAATATTTCCATCCCTCTGTCGAAAATATGGCGCCATTAGAGGTAATTACCATACGATTCATCCACACATTTTTCAAGGCCCTGTGAGTGTAATATAGATTAAGTATAATTTCCTGCCGAACCCCAGTCAATGTGCTGAGTTACAAATGAGCTGTAAACGATAGCAACGATAGTAGGAAACTTCAGAAGTTGGAGGCAAGCCTCATATGAGTCATCGATTTTCCGTCTGCTTTCCGGGAAGTTCAGTGTAATAAGTTTGTTATTTAGGATTACGATCTCACGTGCTTTAATGTGGACAATATTAGATTTTAGCTTCTTATAACTTTGTTTTATGAAAACCGTTTAAAACTATTTTACATCTGGATGTTCAGATCTGCTGATCATTGGACAATATACTTCAGAATGGCAACTGCTACAAGTCAAAAACGTGTCATGTAATTCTTATTCATTTTGGTGGTTCTAGGATAATAGAACAAAGTACATAAAAGAGGGTATTAAATATTAAATAAAAATTCGGTATCTGACTTGTTATTCTCACCTATTATGATGTATGTCAAAGAAATAAAACCATAATAAAGAATTAACTGTAGATTTTGCTCTCGAAATGTGGCATAATATAGACATTTTAAAATAAATATAATTTAGTGATGATGATTATTAAATTAAATCATTCTTCCTATTGTATTAAGAGTTAAAGTTTCATTATTAGAACTGACTACCTGTTAATTGAAATAGGCTCTCCCACGGATTTCGAGATATAAATAGAGCTTGCTTTTCGATATTAATTATGCAACTGCGCAATGAGACCTTCAAGTTGCTTTAACCATTGTTTGAATAATAGTAATACGAGCATTTTGTCTTTTTTTAATCTGTTGCCTGATTAATAACTGCAATTACATGCTTACAGTACAGGTGTACAATACATCGGCTTCGTATTGTTTTAAATTATTTATTTTGGTAAAGCACTCGAGGGCTTTCTCTTTATGGTGATGTTTTCTAGAGCGCTGTCGTACAAAAATTAGTTGTCACGTTGAAAACCATGTACTTTCATGGAGGGATCCATGTCTTAGGGAATCTGGCTGTTTCGTTATACATGGGAAAGAGCATGGAAAATCAATAAAAAATTTCTGTTCAGTGCGTGGAAGTAGTGTTGAGTGGTTCTTTTCGATCACTGATAGACTGTGGTTTAACTATAACAATAACTATCCAGTTCATTTCTTGATGCAGTTTAAACAGCAGTTAACTATGTGGAGTTACTAGTTTTTTATGCTGAGATGCAGTTTCATCTTGGTAAAAAAAAAAGGGGAGGGGTCCAGATGACATAAAAAAAGTTCTGTGGACGTATGGAGATTCCTTCGTATAATAAACTGAATATGATAATGTTTTTAATGCTTAAATTCAAAATTTCAAAATCGGTGGCTTCAAAATTTGACATCGACTTTTATTATTATTTTGTGAAATAATTCGACTTTAAATATGATGATCTTCGTAAAAATTAAACAGTTCTTTTGTGTCTAATGAAGTAATATGTCTAGTTCTCTTGCCTTTTGTTTTCATTATTGCTTCATCGCAACCAACTGGCTAGTTGTTCTGAGCGAACTTGAACTAAATAAGCGCATTCTTTTAAACTTACCATTTTCCTTTTTTTAAAATTATATTTGAAATAAAAGTAAATAAACAGGCTCAACGAACTCACGATCTGGCAATCATTCTCTCGCTCTTACTGCGCCCTCCGGTCATGACGTCACAGCGTTTCAAATCAAATAAGACTGCCTTAATAAATAAATACGGCTTCCAAAAGGTTTATTTTTCTGTGAAGAAGTCAAGATTTTTCTCTCTTGTTTTTGTTTTCATTTACTGTTTCGCCTTGATTGAAACAGCGAGGATACTTTTTTTTTTCGCCCATGGAAAATGTTCTCCGCCTTCCTTGATCATAGTTATTATTAGAAATTTCGCTTTCTAGTTCGCTCCAATTCTCTGGTGTCACGAATCACACTTTTCAAAAGTGACACTTCAAGGACTCCATTTAGTTACTTTAATATTAAAAAAAAATGCTTCCGAAGTATTTTATTCAGGTTAACGCATATGATATTTAATGTTTTATTTGCTCTCGTATTATTTTTTTTTCTCACCGGGCGGGTTAAGTGAAAGGTTATATTTCCGGGAG
>KK115313.1:342105-391645 GCA_000611955.2 Stegodyphus mimosarum | reverse complement strand
GAAGGGAAAAGATTGGGGAAACATATCCCTGGGGGTGCTGTCCTTCAAAATTGGACCAGAACTGAGCAAAGTCGGACAGTCATCTGCATGGTGCTCAAGGCTCTGGCCAACGACAAACATAATTTGCGAGGATAATAATTCATGGACTTGTTCTGATAGAGACAAGTGAGATTAGTAACGAGAAGAAAACTATATAATATAATCAACAGATTTCTTCTTACGTGCCAAAATCATTATTTCTCTCCATATGTTTCCAACATATCATGTCTATAAATAGTGTTTTACTGCATTTTTAAATGTAGGTATAGAAAATAATGAGCCAGTCCTATAATCAAAAGTAAGTTTAAAAAGCAAATGAAATATTTTAACAAAATGAAATTTTAGTCCTAATTTTATTTCGCGTTTCATTCTTTAAGAACTAAAAATGGTCCTATATTTTAGAAGCTACTAATGAAATAATTTTTTTATTTTTTGGTATATATTATGCAGTGAAATAAGTAAATGACAGTTTTAATTTATTATTTGAATAACAACGATACAATAAAGTTCTTTATTTTATTGTGTGAACACTTAATAATTTGCATTCATGTTAATGCCTGTTAAAACTTAGTGAGCATTTTGTTTCTGCTATTCGATAAATCGCCAAATTTTGTGCTCCAGTACGACAGGCAAAAGAAGGGTCGTTAAATCCATGTTCCTAGCGATTCAAATATAGTTTCCTCCCCATCTGGGGACAAATAAAAGAAGTGAAATAAAAAGAGTTTTAGGGGACGCAGTGATGTTGAAAACATGATAAGCTTCCCTGCTGAAAATTCTGCAAAATCTTTGGCCTGGGATATGTTATGTGAGCAATGGAAAAGAAATAGATTTTGATGATAAACTGTGTTAGTTGTGGAAGTTAGAATCAGTGTTGGGTTAAGTTGTCGAAGTGTTTATTGATAGGTATATTGTTTTATGAATGATGTATTTTCATAAACGATTTTGCTATTTCGTTCCGCAAATAGCAATGTCTGCTGCTTCTGTTCTCAAATAGGATTATTTATTGGAAAGCTTGGATTTAAATATTGCTCTAATTATTACTGTCTTAATTACTAAGAATTAATAATTATTCTTAGTAACTGAAATAGTAATATGTGTATATATCTTACATAATAATGGAATTTGAGTACTTAAAATAAGTAATTATTTCAATTCGTAAATGGGAACATCTAGTTGCATTTTGTTTACAGATCTGAGAAACCATGTTGTTTTATAGTTGTAGACTGTAAAGAATATATTTATTTCATCCAATATATTTATAATTCATTACATATTTATTTTTGAATTAGTCGTTTACAATATATAATTTTCATACTTTTATTTATTTCAATATTGGTTTATTAATTTTAATATAAAAATCATGTATCGCAAATAACTTATGTGAGTATTAATTCCGTTCTTAATTAAGTAATCATAAACTTAAAATTTCCTAAACAGCGAATTATTTCATATTCAAGGATGTAAGCTAAGTTTTATACTTTATGGTACACCGTTAATTTAATTTAATTTAAAACTAAGTATATAACTCGTCAGTAATCTGACTTTTCTTTAATCGGCTCTATGTTTTGCAAAAAATTTGATGTATGTTCTTTTTTTATATAAAATTTTGATTTTGTTAAAGATATTTTAAGTGTTTTTATAGTATTAATCTTACTGCAACAAACGCGAAATCTGCAATTTTTTTTAAAAAAATCACTTTGTTGCCTAGTTAATTGCTAACTCAAACTAAATATGTCTTGCAAAAGTTTTAAAATTTTCTACGATCACATTTATAGTATATTTATAAAAATAAGTGTTTGTCTATAAATCTAAAAATTATTGTTAATATAATCATTATGAAAATCTATCATGCTACTCGAACGAATCTATTACGAATCTATCATGCATATATTTTATTTCGAAGATTCTACGCTTCTCTTGTACAAAAAAGAACGATCTGATTCAGACCAAGGACAGATTCTTACGGCAAGCTTCTTGAAGACCAGTTACACCATGCAGCGATGGCTGATTACGGGGTCATATTCTTTAGTATATTCGTAGTGGCCCTATTTCTTGTAAGTAAGGTGTTTATATGCTATAAAACGAAGATTCTCATCCTAACCGAAGTAAAGCGAGGCATCTATCTAGTGAATTTCAGTTTACGATGTGCTGTTTAACATGTGTTTCGGCAATTCCAATTTTGCTAAGTCGTAACTCGATTTTTATACCTCTTTCTCCTGCCAGGTTGAAAGCTCATTCGTTTCTCTGAAGAGCTAAGTCCCGAGGCCCAGCATCTGGGCGAGTTCCTGGTTGAAATGGATTCCTTTTCTCTTCAAATTTTATGTCTTAATTATGATTTTCAGGACTTCGCACCTCATGGCGTTTTAGGAATTCTGTTTCATTAAGATTCCAGCTGCTGAGTTGTAGATTTTAGGAGTGGTGTTTGGTGGGCGCTCAAGAGGTTAGTGAGTAATAGATGAGAATATTTTGTTCTGGTGGTTCTGTCTGGCATTCTGTATTATTAATTATTATGGAAACAAATGTTTGTGGTCATTTTTCTGTTTGGAGTATATTAAGTACCCTTAAAAGTAAAAATATCATTTTATATGATAAATGTTATTAAGTTAATAAACTAATAAGATAAAGTTTGGTTTTGGAGCTTTTCTTCCATCTTCATATGAAGGATCTTCGTCACTTTGTATCTCATGAAAATTCATTATTCTTATATTAATCGCAAGCAATATACAGCCTTTCACAACCTTTTCCTCCGTAGGAAATATTGATGTGTAACCTCAGACGGCCTATTGTAACCAAAGATCTTTTCCAAGATTCTTTTCTATAAATAATATGCATCATTATGTTTAGCAAACTGTAGATTCCTTAATTCAACAATAACTGGAAATATTATTTTGGTAAAAAAAATTAATAGACTAATTTATTTTTGCAATATTTTTCTGCGTTTACATTTGGTTCTTCAAAAAATAATGCATATTTATAAACTGTATGTGCTTATGCTTCTTAACAGATTTTTGTAACATTTCTAAACGATAGTAATTATTAACATGTTTGTAACTGCTCGAGCAGCATTTACTCTATATATATATATGTAAAATGTAATTAAATACGATGGCTGCTTTAAGAATAATTGCCGATCTCAAAATTAACGATTTTATTTAAAAATTAGATTTTATGCTGTCCCCTCTAAATTCATCTGTTCTCCCAAATTCGAGATCTTTCCATGTTACGTAACGCTTAATGCAGATACCTTCTCACTTCGCGACAAGGCAAAAATACGTAAAAACTCAAAATAAAATATCTGTATTAAAAATTACGAAGTAAACGTTAAACACATATTTCCTCGAATAAATTCCAGAATGGATTAAGCATGATTTAATTCGCAATAGTAAAAGAGCGCATTAAATTGTTGTTTCGAAGCTTAGTTTCTCTAGATTGCCAACAAATCCAATATTCTCCTATATTTCAAATGTAAACAAATATGTCCGCCATGAGAAAAATTATTAGGCTTAGCCGCACTTAGACAACTTTTAAATTGCTGATACTGCTACAAATCTTGCATGCAGATTTTTTTTACAAAAAAAAAAAAAAAAAAAAAAAAAAAAAAAAAAAAAACCTTAAACGGAGGATAAGAACAACACAATTCAATAATTTTTAAAGCAAAAAATGCACAATTTACCGACATATAAAAATAAATAAACTGAACTCGCTGAGCCGAGTAACAGAGTGGATATATATACATAAATTTATATACTTTTGGTGCGGCCGATTACGACCAAGTGCACATCTATCTGTTATAGCAGTCCTATATACAAAATTTCAACGCTCTGAGGCTACTCGTTTTTGAGTTATGCGAGATACATACATAACTACGTACGTACGTACGTACACACAGACGCCACGAAAAACTCTTCAGAATCAATTTTAAATCAGTTTTATATAATATATTGTGTGGAAAAGAGTCCTTTATTTTGTTCTCACGTACGAATGTCACGCAAAAATATCGTTAAATTGCATTCGGTAGCGGTCGCCCGAAAGTTTTCCCGATTACAGTACTTAAAAAGTATCTGGTCTGCGAAAGGATGATTCGATATGCGTAAAATAGATTGTGATTCTTCTCTAGCTTAAATGCGTCATCATAGCTTTTACCTACAGCCATCATGCTTTTCCACTCAGCCCTATCTACAGCCACTGCTGTCTTCTCAGTCGTGATGAATATCAAAAGATGCTAAAAAGTACCGGATTCCTTCATTTACGCATTAAAGCATTGAATATACCATCTTTAAATAACTTCATTTTTCGATATTTTAAAAATTATTTCTTTCCGTTCATGAAGAAGTGAAATATTTCATTGGTGAAAAAAAAAGCAAAAGAATGTAGGGAGATCGGGCACTACATTGTATTGTAAATTATTTATTCGTACTTATATATCACGCAAAAGATAAGGAATTTGGAAATTTTTTATTTCTAATGCTATTTTATAGCGAATATTTTATATGCAGTATAAATGTAGTTTATTTTTATGATGATAAGCTGGGAATATAGTTTTTACTAGAATAAACTTCAAGCATTATTAGCTAGTAAATGGTGTTGTTCTGTAGCGTGAGCTTATACTCACGCTACTGAACCGTTATATAAAGAGGCCGTTAAAAATATCTTTAGCATTCGCCAAAAATCTCGTCCATCGGAAAAGTGAGAAAAAATCTATCTTTACAAAATTATTTTATATAAAATAAGAGAATATTGTGTAAAAAATTGGTATTTAGTTGAAAAATAAAGAGAAACAGAAATTTAAAATCGAATAGAAGCGATCTCTATATCAGCCTCTTATTATTTTATTATTGGTTTCATTATTGGTGTTTCTATTATTTCATTGTGAAAACGAGGGGAAGAAAGTAGTGTGCTCTTTCCTGGAGTAGATCAAGCGACCTTCATATCACCGAAATATATATAATATATATATATGACATGATATGCTGATTATTTCACCACATTAACTCATTGGAGAAGTGCCTTTTAAGTCATCATTGCGAAATCTGACAAATAAAGCCTAATTTTTTTATAAATTCAGTAAAAAAATAAATGATTTTATAGTACCATATATTTTGTTCATAGATGTTCAGTTCTATTAATAAGCTATGATGGGAAGCGCAAGCGAAAGATTTTTTTCAGTTTTCACTTTAAAGTTAGCATAAATGCAGAATAATTGGCCTTAAAGTTGATATATTGTAAATTAGTTTATTGTATAATTAATGTATGTAACCTTTTTTCGTTGCTGTAATATTCATCAAATTTTTATGCACTGTGGCAGTTCAAGAGAGGCCAAATTCGCATTTTTCATTTTTTTTTCTTTGGAGAGGGAGGCTAATTTTCCTCTTTTGCTGCATGTATATGGCACTCATTTCAAGTACACATTGTGGGCGTTTGACATAACGCAAGTGTGAAGGCGTTGCTATTAGCCAGCTGCTTTCGTCGAATGAAGTGCCAGACAGTGCCTGTATAAAAAAACGTTATGATGTATATCTCTTATTAAAAAATAATTTTATTATCTAGTTTGTCATGTGCATTTTGTTCAAGGGGAGCATTCAGTATAATGCCGTTGTTGAAGATTTAACTGCGTAGATTAAAATTAGTACGAGTGAAATGAATTTCTAAAAACTGAGTATTCGTCAAGCAGAATAAATGTTCAGATTGTTTTCTTAATTTTGCATCAGGCATGGCCAAACTGCGGCTTGTGAACCATATCCGGTTCTTTGGCTATTTAAATACGGCCGAGTTTTAATGAACAGCAGTTTTATTTTCTGAATATAATTTTAATTTAAAATATCTCGCCCAAAGACGAATCTTGAAGTAATATATAGTAATGAAAAATATAATGTGCATATACTAATTTTAAAATTTGTTTCGTGAACTAATCATCAAAAAATACATAAGAGGTGATAATGCTTTTCGCACTTAACTGCCACAGCTCTACAAATTTTTGGACGTAGTAGTGCATCAAAGAAGACGTATACTTCGGCAAGCATTATGATGCGCTTCGAATTTTGTTTAATAAAGTAACGAATATGTGTAAATGGAACTTACAGTGGAAGGGGGTTAGTATCTGATAAGCCAATTTGTATACAATAAGTGATTTAAAAGTGATCTGTGTATGTGCTGTAAGGTTAGGTTAGGTTAGGTTATTCGATTATGGCAAAGCACACGAGGGCTATCTGCCTAAAGGGAGGGATGCCTTCGTGGAGGACTTTCTAAGGGAAACTGGCTCGTATACACGTTACACATGGCGAAAACCACGAAAACGCCCATGCAGCCAGCCCGTTCGCGGGATTCGAACCTCGGACCGAACTACCAGTGTTCAGCGTCTTTACCGCCCGGCCGCTGGTGGGCCGTATGTGCTGTAAGTTAGAGTTGTAAGTATCTATGCGTTTTAAAGAAAAATCCTTTCTACAGTTTTTTATGAAACAGTTCCTATAATTTAATTTCAGTTTCTTGGCAGTTTTCATTTTCCTCAGGAAAGTTTTATTCTTCACTCGAATGAAAAACTTTGCATGTTACTTTAAAGACCATTATGCCTTTTTCCAATTTAAAAGTAATCTCATCAAAATTAGTTGATGATTACAATCAGATAAAAAATCAGATCAGATAAAAAATTTGGTTTCTTTATTTCCGAAACAATTTCTGCTTGAAAAGAAGCCCCACTAATGGCCGAGTGGTTAAGACCGCTGAATACTGGTAGTTCGATCTGGCTTGGAGTGTATCCCAAGTAAACGAGTTGGCCACATGGTTGGTTTTTGTGGATTTTCCCGTGTATAACGTGAATACAAAGCTATTTCCCTTAGAATATCCTCCAAGAAGGCATTCCTTCACTTGGGCAGATAGCTCTTGTGACTTCACCATATTCAAATAACCCAACCTAATCTATCATGCAGAAGGAAATATTGGAATAATATACTTTCTTTCGAAAGATTATCGAGCAGTTCACTAATAATTTGATCATGACAGCGCGAAATTGAATATGTGTCAGAAGTATTCCAAAATGGGTATACTAGTTTGTACTTTAATAAACTCAGTTTATTTTTATTTATTTATTATGCACGCTTGAAGTTGATGGTACATTATTTCAAGTATTTAAATCGACATGGATGTTCGTTCTTTTCATCTCCATATTCTGCACTTCTCGAAAACGAATCATGGAAAAGAGAGATCCAGGCTTTCGCGAATGAAATGACAAGCAAGTGCGGTCGCAGTATTTGCGTTTGATAAAAGGAAACTTTTTTTAATACAGAATAAAAGCAATAAGCATTATTCATTATGAGGTTAATTAAAAATTCGGAAACTCTTCTTAATTTTCATGAAGCGTTTCTTTTTATTCAAAATCCATTTTACTACTTTCAGAACAAGTGGATTGTCTAGATACTGATCTTAATCTGATTGAGGTTCCAAAAATTTTTGAACTGTAACACGTGTTTCTGACTGACAAGAAGCTTTCCCACACTTGTTCTAGGATAAGTGTAGATTCGGCTTGTTCTGCGAATCAAGTTTCATAATTCAATTTTTTCAAGTAAATCCTTTATTTTTCAGTCTAACGTTATTCATTTTAAGTAGATGAAAGTATTTTTTTAATTATTAAGTATTTTGATACTGAGAAATATTCAATAAAAAGAATGGAGGACGGCGACTGTTATATGTGTATCAAGCATCCTGAGTAGTTCGTTTGTTTACATTATAATCCGTAGCTAACGCAATTGCTATTTTACCTCTTTTTAAAAAACTTATGATAAAATTTGCCTTGCCCTTCAACTGAAAACACAATTCTTTTGCATTTGAATGCCCTAGTTAAAAATAACACATAAAGATGTTTGGGGGGGGGATCCATGCTTATTGACCGAATAAAAAAAAGCATTTGCAAGAGGATAGCATAATTAAGTATAGAAATTTTGATTACGGATTCAAGAATAATGATAGTTCGGATAGCAAAAGTTGAACCTTGCTTATATTTTCAAGATTTAATAATGCACTTTCCTGAAAAAAAGTAAATCTTATCAGTAAACATGTACAGGCATAAATTTGTTGTGATCACTATATAAATAAAATTATATGAAGTTTTTTTTAATGTTTTTTACCCTTATGCTGCGTTTTATAACAGTTGTTAATCCCCTACAATACTAAGCACGAGATACCTTCATAATTGTGCAGCTCCCCGTCATTACGATGCCGCACCTTTATGCAAGTCGGCCGATGTTCGAAAGGACAGATCTTTATAATGGTCCCACAGTAGAAGGGAGCGTGCAGTAATTGGACATAAGTGTTTGGCTTGATGTCGGCATCCTTAAGCCAGTCCGGCGTTTTTCGTAAAGGTGCCCTCAAAGTTATAGGCAAATCCGATTGCTGATTAAGTAATTAAGCTGGGGATGAAATCGGCACTTTTGTAAAAATCAGGACATTGCAAGGGGGCCGAACCATCATGAAAGATGCTGAATTATTATAAAGGTATAGATAATGAAAACGGTGATTTAGGAAAAACCGTGGATTGGCGTAAAAGTGGCACCTTTATGAAAAACGCGGGATTGGCATAAGGGGATTGATGTTTTCGTCAATCAGATCAATTTTTCAGAAGTTCCTTCTCGGCAAAGGACTCGGGCATTTCAATAAATTAAACTTTATTTTCACCAAAATGATAAACTGGTACACACATAAGGGATGATAAAGGATGTGTATAATATAAGCATGTAATAATTATTTTCAGAAAACGTAAATATTGATAAAAAATTTTCAGTTATTGTAAATCACTTTTTTCGGTATTTTTCCATTTATGACAGATTTCTTGCCGTTAATTATTGTACATTTAGAAGAAATTAATTCCTATATATTTATAACAGTTTAAATTAAATAAAAAAAGATCCATGGCAAAAGATAAAGGAAAAGCTTTCCTTACCTCTGAGACATGTTGTACTGCCATTCAAATAATAGTTTTGAAGCACACTTAACAAAGTTAATAATACGGCTTCATCACCGAATAATCACTCATTTTCTGTTTTTTGTTTTGTTCTTTTCACTTCTCTGTTCTGGGAATTCTATCTCTTTTTACGCATTTTCCTCTGGTGCATGACTAAGTGTGCATACCCCTAAATAACCCCCGTGCAGCTTATCATTATGCATGATGATTAATGGCCATTAATGTATCCCTTCTCAATATTATCTGCGTCTCCAGTGAAAAAGGTCGTAAATGACACCAGCGGCGAGATCACTGAGCAGAAGGGTTGACTGGAAAGTGAAAGTTTAGTGGAGGAAGGTTGATTGTGGCATGACATTTCTGCTACTCATTTCCATCCCCGAACCATAGGGAGCTAGCTAGCTGATGGTGTCAGGAGATTGAAAATGACGAGAAAGATAGAAGGATGAAATGGGATCAGGAGGACTTAGAAGTTTTAAAATTTTGAATGACTCGTTTAGTTGAGTGGGGAGTTGAATATTTAATCCAGGTGTTTCTCACTCATTATACCACATGCAAAGTAATCATGGTGATGTGGATGTGGATGCATTGTAGGCATCTTTTATTATTGGAAACTTACACACGATTTCTTCACGGAACTGACATTTTGTCAATTGAATAATAACTCAAGTAATCATCGATGGAAGAACAGTCGAAGTTATTCTTGATGGAATAAAACCCAAATTGCCGTCGATGGAATAGCAGGTGAGGCTGTTGTTGACGACGTAACAATGAAGCTAACAACGTGATTATCGAATTGCATTTTCTTGTTGCCTTACCTCTTGATCTGATGATGGAATTGCAGTGAAAGTTATAAATTAACCCTTTTGCTGCTGGACTTGATATTTTGTTAATGGAAGGTTATTGGCTTGCCACAAGATACTTTGTAATAATAAAGCTCAGGCTTTTAACTAACTGCATGATTTACTGATGGAATTGGCATTTTGTCAGGGGAAAATTATTGACTCACCGCAAGGTATGTTGATGGAATATTGCCTCAGGTTATTAATTTACCGCATGATTTCCTGATGGAATCGACTTTATGTTAATGGAATAACAACAGAAGTCATTGATTAATCATATGATTTGTTGACGGAAAATCACATGATTTGCCGATAGAATGGAATATCATTAGATTAGTATGTAGGTTCAGAAATTTTTGGACTTCTTTTACAGTTTAAACAGTTACTTTTAACGTAAAATTTGGAGGTTTTTCTGAGTCATTCTGTTCTTTCATGTTTCTGTGATTTGTTCAACTAAGTTTCATGTTTAACCGCTTGCATGTTTTTGTCGCTTGTATACTTAAATTAAATCTTAAGTTCGGAATTTTAGCTTCATGGCTTGCATGATATTCCTTTTCAGAAATAGATTTGTGTTTGAGAAAAGGAAGGCTCGATTAAAATTTAGTTTTTGCAATTAAATTCATTGTGAATTAAGTTACGCACATGTAATGATTTAGGAATGGAAGAGAAGATACAAATGCTTTTTAGTCATGGTTGCAGCTAATGCGGGCATACGGAATGCGTAACTGCGTATTAGAAGGACGAAACTGTCCTAATACGCAGAAGTTTATAAAATATTGTCGATACAATAAATTTATTTCTGGGCAAATTAATTTTCGAAACGCATGTTTTGATTCACACATCATAATGAGCGCAGTACGCACTTCACATTTTTGGAAGCTTAGCACATCTTAACACGTAACAATGGATGACAGAGAGAAGAGAGCCACGACGTATTAGTCTGAAGTAAGCAAGCGGGAAAAGTGTAGAGATATTCATAAGAAGTGTGTGAGTGTCCAAAGGTTTGATTTCAATTGAAATATTATTCAATGACTGGCTAAAATGTATCTTCATTGCAGCGTTCTGTAAGATCTATGGTACGAATTGACTTTAAAATAACGCAGTCTAGATTGATATATTATAAATAGTTACTATTTTTAGTACAGAAAGGGAAAATGTCCAAATTAAAATGAGCGATAAAAGAGGCTATTTCAGTTAAAATCAGAAGTTCGCTTTGCATATTTATACCTTACATATATATATGTGTAGTTTCTTTTTTCTTTTCTCGTATACAGATATGCTTCTTTCAGATTTTGCATCATTCAGACATTTCAGATTTTGCGCCAGATTTGTTATTTAAAATATTCTTTAATTTATCCGTAAAAATGTTTCATAGATGTTTGAATCGTTGCAATTTTCTACTAAAACTTCGTTATCAATACAATATTTTATAAACTTCTGGGAATATTAATTAAAGGCATAAGCAAGAGTAAAAAGTTATAAGGTATTTTCTACCTCCTTTCGCCATGCCTTCGTAGTGTAACGGTAGCACACTCAGCGCGTATTCGGGAGGTTTAGGGTTCGAGTTCCAGCGAGGGCACTGCACATCTTTCACGTCTTCCTGCTTCAAAATAACCTAATGACTCTATGAGGTCAACGTTTTTCATTTTTAAATGATTCTAAAAATTATTAACGTGTATGTTTTTAGATATGTCGTATCACTGAATGATATGCTGTGTGAAATACTTTTTCATTCGTTATTTTCATGGAAAGCGTTTCCAAGAGAAATATTTTTTATGTGGGTATTAAAGTAGGAAATATGAAAATATGCTGTTTTTTATTAAAGAGTTTCGTTGTTTTGCGAAATATTCATAATTAGGAATATGATAGCTAGGAAAAGGAAAATTTTATTCGCGAGTTCCTTTGGATGTGATGTAAAAATTTTATAACCATGAATAAACATTTGAAAACGTCCCTTTTATTCGTACATGACCAAATGCAGGATATTTGAAAATAAAATATAAATATTTACATTTATTTCTTAAATATAATGAATTTGGTCAAATAAGCTCGTTTCATCCACTTCTTTGAAAAATCTAGAAAAGATAATAAAATAACATGATTTGTTTGATGGAATTGTTATGTCGCTGCATTGCAAACAAAAAGCGGAACACAGGTCAAACGTGCTCGCTGACCTATGGATTATAACAACCTGCTTTTGAAGTCGGCCCCTTTTTAGAACATAGCGTGGGCATGCCGCCATGTCGGTTATCTCTATGTAAAGACTTCGTGATCCCGACAATAGCAGTTAGTTAAGGGCAGTACAATAGAAACTTCTCTTTCTCTCTCTTCCTCCCCCCTTGTAACTTTTTACTTTTTTTGACTCATTCACGTGACTAAGATGACGTGTGCCTGAGTGACGTCACTGGCTATAGAGCCGTACCATATTAATCAATAGCATTAAGGAATACAAGTGAAGGGCCCTTTGTATGTGGGTAACCCCGTCCCCTTCTTAGGGATTTGCGTGTATTTAAATATATTTTCTGGATCTGAATTGACGTGGCGTCAAAATGCCATTCAAAAAAGTCACCGGGAGCAGTTGGTTGGAATACTTCCTGTATACGCAAAAGGGCTGAATCTGAATGAGCATTTATGCTTTTCAAGTAGAATGATTTTACTCATGTTATATACGTTAGAAGTTTTTATCCAGAATTTCACAGCCTGAATTTTTGCTGCATTGTGGGAGAACAAAATGCAGGGAGCTAAGAAAAAGTCTGAAGAATGTAAAAATGTGACGATGCATAGAAAACCTGCAGTCTCGAAACCCAAAAGAATCCTTTTCGTTCCTTGTTTTATACATGACGGCTTTTTCCGAGGTCAGTAAAAAAATTTAAATGTAATGAAATCGGCGTTATCTAATTTTACATCAAACGATTCAGCGATAATCCGTTTCAATGGATAGATACACCATATAGTTTAAAAATAATAATTATTAGAAATATGAAAGTGTGCATTTGTACGCAGACCACAGCATACGGCGCTTGGACTTATTTGAATTATTTTGCTGGGTGATTTAAAGTTTCTTCTAATGGTAAACCTTCTTAAAAATCATCCACACAGCCTACAGTGCTACATATAGGTTGAAGTTGTATTCGAAGCAGACAGCTTACGGATATAAATTTGACTCACACAATGTTCTTTCTTTAAACTCGTCGTGTTATGTAGTAAATGAATAATATAAAATAGCAATTATTGTATAAATTATCCATGACATTTAAATGCTAAATGTATTATAGAAGTCAAAGGTTGTTATAATAGTTGTTATAATAGTAAATGGGGAAATAAAGTGATAATAATAAAAAATATGCAAACTTAAATCATCGCAGTTTTAAACTTACTTTTACCATGTCACTAAAACACAATTAAATAAAACTCAATATATAATGACATTCGAGTGAACTAAATAGAGCTAAGCACGTTCTCTAAAATGTTCAAGACTAAAATATATACCATTCTTTATTATCATTTTCATGTATAGCAAATAATTTTTACATCTAAAAGGCTAATTAAGCGAATATTCTTTCGTCATTGCCATTTATTGTTTATTTAAATCGCATGCTCTTTTACCATTTTTTTTTCTCACTGTCACTTAGTGAAGTGAAGAGTGTTTCATTCAGATAGGAAAACTTTTTTTTTTTTTTTAAATGGTAAATGGAAATATAATAAATCTTACCGTGGTGATCACCTCTGGAAGTGACATTTGATAATTATATTACGTATTATTCGGTAAGGTGACTGCCTCCTAAACCGGCTGAGCCAATCAACCGAATAAGAAGGTGTAAAAAGGAGCTTTAGGTCGGAAGTCAAATTTTACAGACGCAACGAAAAAAACTATCCCGCACTTTTATAAATTAGAATGTTCTGCATAGTATCTTATTGTTATTCTCTTCAAAAGCAATTTCTTAGCGTATGTTACTATCAGTATAAAGTTTATAAAATAAAACTGATTAAAACTCAAATAAATTTATATCGATATTAAATAACGTTAATAAAAAAAATTCGTATTTGTTTTTAATAATTCAGGTCTATTAGGATTTGGATAATCTTTACCTCATTAATTAAAAATAAATGTTTGCACTCACATTAATGAAATAGTTTTGAAATTAACTAATGATTGGTGATGAATATCCTTTTCACTCAGTTACTCGATCAGTGAACTGAGTTAGAATTTTTAAAGCATAATTGTGCAGTTCATTATACTCCATTTCTATTGGTTATGAGCCTAGAGGTGCCGCATGTGCAGAAACGACGGCGAGAAGCATAACATTCTTAGTGCTTTTTGTTCCTTTCTCTTTCGTTCCTTAGATGAGAGGTAAATCCATAAGTGAGATAACTAACTGGTAATAAATTCCATAAAAGTCAGTCTTGGGAGAAAAAGTGATAGACGCTTGCCTCCTGAAATTTTCAATTGTGATGTAGTATAGGCACTAAATTAGAATTTTATTTTTTCCCCTTTTTTGGAATTCTAGGAAGACCGCAAAGGTAGGTCTCGAACCCCCTGAGGTTCGCAGATAATAATTTGAGCTTGCTAACCTGTGTACGGTTCCTGGGTTCGAATCGAATAGGCGGATTTTATCTGTAAGATCGTAGCACATAGGACTGTTAGCGCGTAATATGGTATCTCCTACGGAAATCCTAAAAATGGTTGCGTGAAATCAACCACTGAATGGTAGTTCTACTCGGACTGGAAACCCATCAAATGATCGATGTTTTCGTGGTTTTTCTCATGTGTAACATGAATGGCCAGCTTCCCTTTGAAAGTCCTCTGTGAAGAAATATGTCCCTTTAAGAAGTTAGAGTAATCCAATTCAGTGTGTTCTGCCTAAATTTTGTGGATAAAAGGAACCATATAAAGTGATAATACTACTAATAATAATAATGTTACGAAATTTGTACATATACGGATAATTTGAGTGAAATTATAGTTTTCTGTAATATGAAAATCTACAGCTCTGCCGAAAAAATAAGAAAACAGGGGCAAATCTAGCATTGAGTAAATGGGTATCTCAGTAATTTGGCGAGATATCGCCAAGCTGGCTGCGGTTTTGGCAACATATTTTTGTCCCCAAATTGAGCGAGAAATCGCCAAACGTCGCCAAACATGGCGATAATTTGACGACATTTTGGTCCAGCTCCTCTATTACCGTAATAGGTACTGTAATTGAATGACTGTAATTGATTTCATATGTAGCTGCAACCATATCCGGCCCTCGTACGCCTTCCAGTAATTTCGAGAAAAAGAACGTACTAGAGATCTCTTGGCGGCCGGGGGGAAACTATATAAGACAGGAGATAGTATTAGTTTGTCGATTGTTAGTTGTTAGTTCAGCGCTAGTTCGGATTATTGAGATACCTCCGGGTTAGCTTCGCTCTTTAGATGCGCTGTGCATTGCGTTGTGTTTAACGTTCTTAGAAGTTTGAAGTGTAACTACTGGTTATACTCTGTCATACTGTGGAGAGTTGTACAACTTTTTCATGTGTAAAGTTCCAGAATTGTGAAGTGTTTCTCTTGGTAAAATAAATTTTTAAGTTATCTTCAATTCTGTGTGCATTTAGTCTATTACGAACGTGTACGCACCCAGGAATAATAGTAATAATAATAAAGAAAACATAGTAATTTGTATAAGCTTTTAAATATCAGAAATCTTGCTAATGTCATTCACATTATATGCATATTTTTTCATGTTCATGTCATCTACACCTTTACCTACCCTTGTTTATGTTAGTATCTGATATTGTTTTAAACAAACAAACAAAAGTCTCTTCAGAAAACATGTTCGTGTTTGTGACGACTGGGCGAGTAAGTATCTCTCGTCATCAAGGATAATTCTTCCTTGTTATCGTGAAGCTCTGAGACAGTTTTGTTTCAGCTGCTGCTAAAATGCATAATCTTTCCGTCATTAACTTCAGTCGAAAAGCATGATCTGATAAGCGAAAAGACATGTAATGCACATTTTCCACGTAGAATGATTTCCTAAAAGTATTTTCACATCGTTAAGTGGAATGTGGTGCAAATTGTTCATAGTTGGGGGAGAGAGAGAGAGAGCGAAACTTTTCGTTTCTGAAGATAAGCCTTCCTCATAAAGATGGAGAGAGTAGAAACAAAAGTGAAAAAAAAGAAAAAAAAATTCTCCGCTATCAGTTTTTTCCCACAGTAACGTTAAGTCCTCAATGCATACAACGCACTGCACTAAAGATGTCAAAAGGTTAAAAACAGGAATAAAGTGAAGCTTTTCCAGACGAGTTTAGACATGTTTTCAGATTATAAAAAGTGAATTTAGATACGTCAACGTATACCGTTGCTTTTCTGTCTGAGTGTAACAAAGAGATTATTTATACAAGAAGCATGAAAATCAGAAAAATCAGATTTTTCATATATTAATCATGTTATTGTTAACACGCATGTCATTGAAAGTTACTTGTAGTTGTTTTATCACTATAACATTTTAAGTATTGTGTTCATATTTTAAGACAATTAAATGCTGTAAATATCTTGTATTTTAGCTATCGAAATATAGATATCTAAATATAGTTGTGACAATTATTTTAACTTTAGTTAATAGCTAATTTAAACACTTGGCTTATCATCTCTGTGATTATTTTCACATACATTCGCTGAGGCCAGAAATTCATGGAGTTTTGGGCTCGAAAAGGTTTAAAACCTAGGGAATATTAACTGTATCGTATGCCTTTCTGTTTTGCTAGCCGTCTGCATTGAGAAGAGTTTAATATTGATTGGAGGTAGTTGCCGTCTCCGAGGTTGATAAGTAACTCTTTTATATAACGTTTAGCTAAGGATATAAACACAGTGCCTTGCTTAGAAGATCTGATTTTGATATTGTTACATTTCAGATCAGTTCTAATTTTAATCAGCAACAGTCGATACATATAATAACAGTAACATGTCGATACATACAATTAGCAGCAGTCGGCTCTGTAGCTTGTAAATGTTTATTGTAGTTGTATACAGCTACAGGAAAAATTTACAAGCTATTCCACCATATAGTCCACCAGGAATGTGAAAACTTCCGTTGCTTTTGACGTAATTTTAAATTAGTAGAAAGTTTTCAATGAAATTCATGAACAACTGAATCGTGCGAAGAGGCAGCAAGTTGGTTGAAATATGAATTAACAGTGAATTCTGCGCATGTGAATTACAAGCCTACATAGAATGATATAGAAGTGCTGCTTGAAAGAAAGGAGATTCTTTGTCAATTCATACTGTCATCAGACCGATACTTCCATGCACAAAACGCGTTTTCTCATGTGTTAGTTTTTCACTTAAAATTCCATTTAAAGATCATATTCTAAGTCTTTCTCTGGCTTGTGGTCCATTTGGGACTTTTTCTTAAGACTCGCATTCGAAAGTACTTCCGAACCATGATACACATTTTTCTAGAGACAACTCTTTTGGTGCAAGAAGCGGGGACAATCAGGTGTACTCTTGCCGGGATTCGAGTCATCACTGATCTTTTGCTTAGTGAGCTAGACGTACTAAAAATTTATTTCAGGAGAGCAGGCACGGGCAAATGTGATAATTTCTTGAATTCTCCCCCAGATAAAGGGCGACTGGGTAGAGGCACAAGGCCTATCCAGATGGTGAAGAGTTAGCGTTCGCTATATTTTTAATTCGGACAACAACAGAATATATTAATTGAAGTGACGTAAGAATATCTAACAACTATGTAATAACTCTTGTAACACTATGAAGACGTAATATTTACGTACATGCATATATGATAACTTAACTACTCGTATCTATAAAAGAAGCACTCGGGACCAGTGGATAAACCCCCAATCTGTGGCTGGCAGTGCTGGTGCCCACGGTGTGGCGTGAGCTGGGCGTCTTCTACTACAAGTGTAGGCTCTTCGTAATAGTGAGTAGAAAGGAGCATCTGGATCACTTGTTGGTAAACATCTGGTGTTCCCATTACTTGTACCTGTACAGTCTATTAGTTTTATTGAAGCAAAAAGCGGGAAAAATCAGATGTGCCTACATACATTTTGCACACATTTGTAAAAGCGTTGTAGTATTACCGGAAAGTTTCTTCCCCCCTCCCAACTGGTAAAATACATTTTATGCTTGGAAATTTATTTCCCTTTCTAATATCGCTTGTAACTAAATAACATTGCTTGTAAGAAGGTAAGTATGAAAATACGAAGTGCTTAGGAGGATTCTTTAAATAAGAAAAAGAAATTATTATGCGTCGGTTGCTAATGTCTTGATCTCGCCGATCGACTCACTAACTGCCTTTTTAATTTTATATTTTGATCACGTGTCTTTTCCCATCATTGAGCTAGAATCGCTTCTATAGCTAGAAACAGGCAATTCGTATTCACATTCTGTGTATATCACAGGCAATAATTTTCACTCCTCGTTGACACGATTTGATATGGGAAAAAAAGATAATAAATTTCTGTGTGGTAGAAAAAGAAAATTGCGCTTTCTCAAGGTGTTCATGCTTAGGCTTTTCAAGTACCCGTGAGCAAAATAGCCATAAAGTAAATGCAACGATCACCGGATTAAGAAATGTTAAGATTCCCCTCCCTGCTTACATTTTATGAATAAATAATATAGCAGTGAAAATTTTCCCTCTCCTGCTGTTTTTATTCTTGTCATGTTTTCCTAGTTAAATCTGCTTTTAATATATATATTTTATATTCAAAGCAGATTTATCCAGGCGGCGTGGCAAATGTGATATACCGAATCCTAAAGATAATATGTAAAATTTTACCTAAAAGAAACACAGATCATGAGATATTTGTTATTCGCGTTAGTTTTAAACCACCCGTTGTTTCATGGCAATTATTCATTGAAAGTGAGCTCTTTATCAAGCTTCTTTTCCTGTTTTAAGCTTTTTTTTCCTTTTTAAATTTTATTTTTTACAGATATTTTTTACAGATACAGGTTTGATATTCAGCATTTAATACAAACTTGTTTAAAACGGATTCGCTCTCTTTGTATTTTATTTTTGGTACTTAATTTAAAAAAAAAATATCTTGTGAACTTATATCGTCGGGGGTTCCACGCGAAATCCATGAATCTACATTTCTTGGTGTTTTTCTTTAATCGTATTTTTTGGATTGTCCATCAATGTTTTACATTGTGCGGAAGGAAAGACAGGCCTTTTTTTCTGGGATTCATTAAAAAGAACATTTATTATGTGTCTACTCATCTGGAACTTTGATATTAGTTTTACGAGTAGCCTTTTATGAATAAACGTTGGTGTCTGCATTTGCGCTGTCGTCGGTCATTTGCCTTTTTCGTTGACTGAAGTTGCAGTATCACTACCGTAACTTTATGCATTAAAGTTGATAATAGGGTGTGACTGCCCAGCTCCATCGGAATTTTAAACAAAATCCCGTCTGAGGTTGGAAACCGAAAGTCTTGTACCTCTGTTTCCGCATTAATACCTTTTCGAGAGGATTTTTAAATTGATGGACATTAAACTTTTTTACAGTACAAAAAACTAATTGTTACAAGCATTTTCCTGGTGACGTAGCCGGTTTCATTAGTTTGAGAACAGTATCAATTGAGCGCCAGGTAATCAGACATAAATTTTAAACTAGAGACTTTTTTCGATAAAAATGATAAAAATTCCCCCCCCCCTAAGAAAATGGAGCTCAAAATGCTATACATTTAAACCGAAATCTTTTTGAATTCTTTCAGTCTTATAATGAAATATTGGTATTAATACAATGAAAAAGATTATAGTTAAACATTCAAGATTTTGTCTTCGGAAAATTGTTCTTAATTATTGAAGCCTGGGTAAGGAAATGAAATTTCAAAGCAGTGTATAATCTAAAAATTCTTTAAATAGTTGTGAATTTAGTCATACAGCTTGTGTCTTACGAAGTGATTGTATTAAATCTCTATTAATTTAGGAAAGCTTGCGTGGCACCGCTAAAAGTGTTACATTTAAGCACTAACTTGTACTTCTTGAACATTTATTCAAAGGAACATTTATTCAGTCTAGCAAGGCCATGGCATAGAATCAACACTAGCTCAGGATCCGACCGACAGTAGTTCACAGCATAAGATTCACCGACATGATAAAAATAAATTCTAATAATGAACATTTATCACCCCCGCAGAGTTACCGTAAAAATACTATCCACACTAAGTAACAATACCAGTGTAGAACTTACCGGACAGAAAATTGGTTCTGACGTACGACCGTAATCGCGTAAAATTGATACTGCCATAAGATCGATACGGCGTAGGATCGATGGCGGCATAGGACCCGTACCGCACAGAATTGATACTGACATAAAATCGATAACGGCGTAGTGTTGACTGGAATCGACTCAGCGTAAATTGGCACTGATATAAGATCGAGATTACCGAGATTCAATAGCGGCATAGGACCGACACCGTATAGAACTGACATTGGCGTAGGATAGCTACAGTACAGAATCGATACCAACAAAAATAAGACCGGCACCTCATAGAATGGGCACTGGCGTAGGATCGATCGGCAATAGACGTTTACATATAGTCGATTCTGGTACAGCTTGGGAAATGCTTATAATTAGTAATCACGCATAATCAGGAGAGAAAGAATTTGTTTTAATTATTATTGTCTTTGGTTATTTGCGTGTCATTGAGTTTGGCATAGAATCTAAGGCGGCATAGGATCGAAACCGTTTTCTGAAATGCCATGTCGATTGCATATAGGAGAGGTTGTCGATCCAATCAGAATCAAACTTAGCCGCATTCTTCATCTGGTGAATATCCAACACTTCAGCTTTTGCTGTTTCATTAGCGACTGTTTTACGATTTAATGAATGTTTGTTTGAATTAATTTGATTTTTCCAGGTAAGAATAGGAAATAATTTTTGATTATACTGATTTCAGTGCCTGAGGATTGGAGGATAGAATTAAAAAAAAAAAAAAGACATGCCGAAGGTTTTGATTAGCTTTAAGTTTTACTAACGGTTATCCTCTATGCTTTATCTGGTTACGTTATTCGCTCAGACCAGAAGTATATGCAGATATGACGGCATCCGGTTTTACGGATTGCGTCCTTGTTTAAAACTAAGATTAACCGGAAGTTCAGTTGAATTCGAAGTGAAGTACTGCTGTCTTGTTCAAGTAAGTCGCTCACAGAATAGAAATTTAAAAACAATAGAACGTTTTTATGGAGTTCGGAAGGAAAGCAAACTAGCTCTTGTTTGACTCAAAAGTCTTGAATAAATTTTATTATTGTAATCGTTTCGGAACTTCAGTCAGCAAGTCCTTGTTGTTGACCATTTGATAAGGAGCCGCATCATTATATATATTACTATTTGTAATGGTATTACTACATGTCGTGGCTAATGAAGTTTTGAGTTAATTTCAACCCGAATCTTACCTTATATATTAATAGTTTGGCTGTAATAAATCGTCAAACATAATTTCTTAAGGTCAGCCGTTAGATTAAGGAGTTCCCAGTACATACATTAATATAAAACAGCGATTGAGGGGTTTTAAAACTAATATTTGTAAAGAATCTAAAAGTCATAACTGCATTTATGCTTTGGATACAAAATTCATTAATCGAATTATAATGAAAATTGTCAAGAAGTGGCACAGCGTTATCTGTATATATCTTTTTAATTAGATTAATTGTTCTGTGCTGTATTATGCATATTTGAATAGCGTGCCTGTGTTAAAATATATTAGAGAAAAAGTGAAGAGTACTTAAAGAAATTTTTTTTGTAGTATTCGTTTCTCCAGTGATTTTATTGTAAATCTTGTTTGTATGATGTAAGTTAATATGCTCATCGTTAATACCAAACTAATGGCTCAGCTGGGTACACAAAGATCTTGTTTCATCTTTTCGGAAAACATTGTTTTTAAAATTACAGTTTTAATGCAGTATTTTTAAAGTTTTTAAGATATTTATTATCGGATCTCACAGAAGATTTGCTGTATTAAGTATCATAGGTTAGTTGTTTAAAAGAGTCAACAAAATTCTCTTGCCTTTCATTTTTAAACACTTGAAGCAAAATTCGTAGAGCGTAATTTAATCTTTAGTTTCGAGAGTAAAATCAAGCGCGAAAAATAATTTAATAAGGCATTAAGAAAGATGTTCATGTTAATTAAGCATTAACGTGTCGGTGATCTGCATCAAAGTTTATTATCGATATTTATAATCTTGGTGGCTAACTAATATCGACATTTAGAAGTCCAGTTAATCATGAAATACATTAAGAAAAGAAGAAAAATGAAACTGAAGCCTGAAAAAAGGATTATTGATTGAATGACGTGAAACTAGCTAGGAATATTAACAAGGATTTACAAATTAATCATTGCAAAATAGCTCAGAAAGTAGTTAACCCTTTTAGTCGCAACTTAGACAGAAAACTAATTATTTGGAAGAGATTAAGAAATGATTTGATGCATTTAATTCATTCACCCTGTCTTAAAAGAAGTCTGGACTCTTACTTGCAACTTTTCCTCGGACTCTCCTTGGGGGGGGGGGGAGACAGGAAAGTTCCTTGTTCTGAAAGAGTTTTATTTTAATGAGGACTGAATTACTATTTACGGAATTTCCGTCGTGAATATGTTTAAAGAAAATTATGTGATTATTGTATTAAAGGTATTTCTAAAATACATAAGGTACAATTAAGAACACGCAGGATAATATTATCCTGTGTATTAAAGACAAATAATATAACTCAAAATTTGTTTTCTGTATCCCCTGAAATCTAAATTGACCATGAATAGAACCACGAATAGAATTTTCTTGTTATTAGAATTAACTGTGTGTTTGGTAAATGCAGATTCCTTGGAATGGTAATTCCTAAATTTTGAGTTGCGAGACAAATTTTGCCAGGCCCAAGAAAAATTTAAAATTTTTTGCTTTGGCGTATCTGTTTGGCTAGTTATATATATATATAGAATTAATTTGTAATTATTTATGATAATTACACATACTTATTTTAGTCTGGGTATAAGGTATTTCTTCCTTCCAAAATTAAGTAAACTAAATTCAAAGGTAAATAGTAGTGCAAGACTACACAATTCGATTTAACCTAGCAGGCTGACTTACACCGGCGATAAACTAATTTCGGCGGCAAGAATGTGAATTCAACATCTGGTAGAATAAACAACGTGCACTCTCAGTAGCGAAACTATGATGTAATAAACTTTTTCTCTACTTCAGTTTAAATACTCTCTCGTTCACCTTAATTAATTTACATCCTGGCAAACAAACGCGAGAAAAATCTGAAGGGACAGGAAAGGATAGCAAATTAAAATAATTGTTAGTAAAAGTAATGTGCCTCACACGGAGTTCAAATCTTGGCGATTGCATTGCGGACTTCGATTTCCTTGCTTCGAAAAATCTACGACAAGTATAATATTTTCTTGTAAGTCTGTTCTTTCTCGTCTTGTTTTTTAGAAAGTAGCTATGGAAGTGTGGATTACGATAAGTCGCTGCTATAGGCATGTGGGTTGCGATGCTAAAAAGTTTGGCAAGTAAGTAATCTTAGAAGTTTAGCATGATTAGTACCTTCGGAAATGACGTAAATAAAATCATGCTGTTTTCCAGATTTATCGATATTGTTATGCCATTATTCGATTATACTTCTAACTGTAGTTTAATTAATGAAATGTGTTAATGTTCTACAGTAATCAGATTTATTAATTAATGAAAGGATAATTATTTCTCTGTCTCTTAGAATGTAGACATAATTACATAAAATAATGTGATATATTGGCGTCCTTGAGTTTCGAAAATGGGCCTCAGTAAAAGTTAATCAGAGCGTTTTGCGAATCATAGCAGCTGTATCGTTATTAATATTTCCTATAAATATGATTTGTAAATGGAGTTTAAATTATGTATTACATCATGATAGGGAATCAGTTTGCATCTGATGTTTATTTGATTTAAAATGTGCCCACAGATGTTTCATCTGCATGTCGGGAACATGGATTCGGATCGAAACACATGTACAGTTAGGATAAAGCACCATTTTCGAAAATAGATTATAATATAGAACACGTTTCAATTTAAAAAAATTACAAGAAGTAGAACAAGCCCAAACCCCTTGTTTCTTAAATTTTTCTTGCGAGATTCACATTATTGTTTGTGGCACATAATCAAACGGATATTTTGTATATGCTACGGAAATCGCAAGTGATCTTATGCTTTCGTTTCCGTTTTCTTTCTTTCTTTTTTTTTTTAATAGAATGGATTGCACTTGCCTTTTTTCATTCAGCATTGGCCGCTCCTAAAGCCAGAAATGGTGACCATTTTATTTTGAAAGCACCTAATAGGCGGCTCCTATCAGGGGACAGACAATTTACATCCATGCCTTCTCCGAGATTCACATATAAAAAGTTTCATTTTTGAAAAATCGTTAATATATTTTATAAGGCATTTCTTCCACCTTCCTGGCATGCCTTCGTAGTGTAGTGTCAGCACGCTCGACGTGTATTCGAAAGGTCCGTGGTTCGAGTTCCGGCGAGGACATTGCTCATTTTTCATCTCTCTTGCTTTCAGAAATAACCTAATGTCTCTATAATTTTACTGTGTTTCAGTTACGTGTATGTATCCGTTTCGTAATAAATAAATAGCGGATGTTAATTGAACATACCTTAGGTTATTATCCCACATAGGAACCAATGGCATCGAGTCATATTGTACCAAGAAACGAATTCTTATATATCCTCATGCATTTTTGCTACCAGTTCGTTAGTGTTGTCTTCAGACCATCGACGAATGTATTACTTTGGTGCAACTATTCCTTTTCGCAAAGAGCTTTCCTCCGTAAAACTTAAAATGTTTTTGGAAAAGATGGCCGTCGCTAGAATTAAGATATTGCTTGTAGGCAAAATGTTCCCAGACCTCGTATCAAAAATTCTGAAGTATGGATGCGACGGTATATGACATTGTCTTAGAGGATGATTAACTTTTAGATGAAAGGCATAGTCATTTTAAAGAATAACGAAAAGTCCATCGAATGGTGACTGCATTTCTGAATGGATTGGCAGCACAAGTATTATGAGAAGGGCATTCTGCTGGTATGATAAATGTCACAGTGCATCAGCTATCTATGTGGAATGATATAAAAAAAAAGAAAATTATATCTGAATATAAAAAAAGCTTTGTTCACCTTTTTCTTTTATTCTTATTTATTTATTTATTCGACTTGCTTTGTAATAACAGCCAGATTATCAATATATTTCACTACGGCACCCGAGTAATACTTCTAATTTTATATGGCATAACGCTGTGAAATCATTTTCATTTGTTGAATCAGCAACTAAGAATGAATCCTTAAATCCTCATTATGGTCCTCACAGAAGTTCAGTTATGAGATTTCATAATGTTGTGATTTTTGTTTTAACAAATCTATGTTTTCACAGATTAGACAAATGTGTGGTATAATGTATATGAATTTTCAAGGGTAAACTTCTAAGAGTGAACTAACTAATTATGAGATTATATATTGCTGTAATATTTTTAATATATCTATTTTTCCACAGGTTAGATAAATGTGGGAAAATTTAAAAGTTTTTTTTTTTCAGATTTTGCTTTAAATAAAATTTGTGCAATTAAGTTTATTTCTTCAATTTCGTCTCTTAGGTATTAATAATTTAAAAGTAATTTCAAAATATCTAAGAGAGAGAAAGAAAAGGGAAAAAAGAGAAAAAAAAACTCTCTACACGATAAATGTTTTAAGCACAATTAACTGCAGAAGAGCTAATTAGATTGATTAGTTTCAGTTTAAGTGTGTTGGAGGAAGTTTAGGGAAAAAAAAGTAATTATTACCTAATCCCTTGAGTACAGAATCCTATAGATGCAGAATTTTTTCAAGGAAAGGAATTTTTTTTTCGGGGGGGGGATGATTAAGAATATTCGTAACTTGATTTACGTTCTTTTTCATACTCTTCCTCACCTTTTATACTCCATTAAATGATTACTTCCTGTTATTTCATTTTTTCATACATTTTCCAACTTGTGTACAATTACTTAATTCTCTCTTTTTGATCGTGTGTTAAATCTTTTCGCGTTGGTTAATTCTTTTCTTTGTTTCGCGTATACTGCAGAGTGTTAAAAAATAAATAAAATAAAATAAAGAGGAATTTGTTGTATGTGCTGTAATTTATTTCATAGTCATAATTTCATAACCGTTATGGTTTTTTTAAGTATCTTTATAGCAATGTAGTTAAACAAATGCACTACTGTTGCCATCGAATTTAAACTGTGAGAAACATTTATTACAATTTAATCACTTAGAATATACTATGCCCTAAAAAAAACCTGAAAGCTTTCATATTTTATATTATGCCCAAAGGGGCAATTTTTTAAGTTACACACACATACACGTTTCAAGAACATTTGGGGTAATGCCCCTTTGAACTAAAAATATTTAAAAACAGCATATTTTTAGAATTTTCGATAGACAGTCTCGCGCGCTAGGGATAAAAATGTTCCCCCCTCCCGTATAATGTTGCCATTGCTCGCTTTGAAATCGTTGAGATTGTTAATCAAAAATTCGTTAAAATTTTACAAAATAGGAAATAGACAATAAAACAAACTCGAAATTTGGGCTTCCAGGTTCCCATGTTCGGTTGGAGCACTACGTTATTCAAAATTTGAAGTCTCTGGGTACCGTTGTTTTGTCACAGTGCGAGAAACATGCATGCATTCGTGCAGATTCTTCGCTGTATAATTTCTTTAAATATAATACAGGGCGATAATATTTGGTAGCAACAATTTGAAAAGTGAAACGGGCATTTATAACTGACCAACGCAAAATGCCGTTTAGCCCAAACTAGCATTAGCCCAGAAGGGCTTTCAGTCTGAAACATATTCAGCTTTTAAAACTTCTTATAGAAGTTTAAGATCATGAGCAGGTATATTACGTGTAATAAAATTCAGTTAAAGTGGAAGATTCTTTGTACTGAAAAAAATATTCCCTCTAAACAGCTAATTAGAATCTAAATCTTCGTTTAAATGTTTGCTTCGTCGTAAAGAGTCGTAGTTTGATTTAAAATTGATGGCCAACACAAATCTGATATTTTAAATCTACCTCATATTCAACACTAGATTTGTAATGATTTTATTGTTTATTTAAAAGTCGAAAACTCGCGTATGTTTTTGCTTCTTGAAAAAAAGGCAAGTAAATCATGTTAATTTGAATATTTTATTTATTACAGAAAAGCGCTTGAGAGCTATATGTCTGAAACATGCCTTTGTGGAGAACTTTCTACGGAAAATTGGCTTGTGTTTATATTACAAACGAGGAGAAGCCTTCAGATCTTCATAAAGTTAACCCGTGGTTACGTATGGGAAAACTAAGAAAACGTCTTGCAGCCAAACCTTTCAGCTGTCGGAATAAATTCGGCTTGAAATGAATATAATCAATTGATGGCTTGAATTGAATCAATGGCCTAATAATACTTTTTGCCAGATCTCTTCGAAATGCGTAACTTTCCTATAAAACCGAAGTCAAACGGGAATTTCAACATCTTTGTGCTGCTGGGCAGTCTTTATTATTCGTAATGAGTTAGTGTTTTTGAATAATTCTTTTAGATTCATCTTTGCAAACTGGTCAATGTCATGGTCCCAGACGGTTTTAATACCTTTGGAGATAATTTTTAAGGGTATGATTATCGATAATGTAATATTAAATACTCTTGAGAAGCTGGATGGAAACTTCACTCTTTTCCTCATAAAGGAGATATTTACTATTCTACTTTTAATATTCAAATGCCGTTTGATTTTTACGAAAGTAGATGTAATTCTGTTGGACAATTTTTGTGAATTACAAGTACTCTTTGTATTTTTTCTTTGCGGGGAAAGAAATGAACTTAAGAGGATTATCTTGCGCTTTCAATCGCTCTCATCCCTGTTACTCTGCAGGAACCTTTAATGGCCTCTGTTTATTAATGCAAAGTTTGGACTTAATCCTTCCTCCCCTGCAAGCCGCTGACCGAAAACACTCATGCAAAATCCCGCATGTGACCAAAATTAAACGACCAAGGGAGAGAAACTGGAGTTAGCTGGAAAACGGCGTCGTCAGCGTTGCAGAAGCGATCTCCCGTGTCATTTAATCTGACCGCTTAGCTCCGGCTTTGATCCCCATGCATAATGCATCAAGATCCCCTCTTTTCTTTTGACTATCTGTCTGTCCGTCTCTCTTCAGACTGGATGATTAGTTACTCATATCCTGTGACGTCATCCCTTACTTGGTACAGATGAACTAATGTGTTGTTAGTATTCGAGAACAGAACCAATGCAGACATGACAAGTGTCGCGATTAGATTCCTGAAGTAGTTGATGAGCGTGTAGCTCGAAGAAATTTCTCCGAAGAGAGATTTCAGTAAGGTAAAGAAGAATAACTGATGTATGAATCCCGGCATTTAAATTCGTCCATCTGAAGCTGAAGGAATAAAATCTTTGAACTCTACTGCTTTTAACCCAAGTTTCATTCACTGGTAGAACTAATTTGTCATGTTAAACGTGTAATGCACATTGAACTAATATGTCAGGTAACATTTTATAATGCAAATACTTAACAGATACCCGTATAATCTTAAGCTGGAAGTTAACAGTTTAAATGTCAGCTAATTGAAATTCCTGCTTTTGGCGAGCCCAATGCAATTTATTTCTTAGCTGATTGTCAGTACTTTATAAAATCGGTCTGGGACCTTCGAGTCAGCTTCTACTGGCTTTCTTTGTTTGAGGAGAAAAATCGAGGAAGTCAAGGATGATTTCAAAGACCTTGAGACCTGGGTTCCTAGGCGCATGTCTTGTGGGCCTAGGTGATAATTAAATCCTGCTAGTAACAAAACCAAAAACATTACAGAACTAAGTGAAAATTCTCGTACATTACTTATAGACACGAGCTAAAGCAATGTAATATTAGTGGCTGAATTGCCGTTAAAAGCAGTTAAAATTTGATTGCAGTAACTGCACACATTGTAATGTACACTGCGCAAAAAAAGGGGGGAGCAGTTCTATATCTCCCGTTCTACTGGGCCGATTGACGAAATTCAAATTGCGTTTTTCATGTCTCGAAAGCGCGACTTAAGAATATATATTAGATTTATATATAGCATTGTTCTAACATAGGGATTTTGATCAAAAATGGGTCTTTTTCTGAAATAACATACCAGTTTTTTTTCCCCATTTTTCGATTCTAGGACTCAAATTATACCGAATATTAAATTTTTTAAAATTTGGTGTGAAATTTACGGAGAAATTCAAAAATTTAACTTGACGAATTTTTTTCAATTTGAGCCAAGAATAATTCAGTTGGCGAACTTATTAATATATGGCAACCTATTTTCCTTTCCCTTCCATTCTGCAGGATGGGAAAATAAGTCACATCATCCCTACCTTTTTACATTGTGGATGAACGGCAAAAAAGTCGCATTGTTCCTACTTTCAAATAATTTTAAAAAATTGCGTAAATCACATTTTCGTTATTATCGTTTTCAACAAATATGTCAAATTTCAAAACGCGCCAATATATAAATTCACATATATCTTCGGAAATTTTGAATAAAAAGCTTTAATTTTTGCAGGTATGCTTAGAAATACATCTACTTTAAGATGATTGTAAAAATTTTATAGGTTATAATTCAAAATTTATTTCGAAAAATTTATAAAAATTATTTAAAAATACAAATTTTAAAAATAAATCGTAAAAAATGGGGGAATTTGATTTGGAATGAACCTAAATTTCGAACTGTATGGGAAGGAATCAAAAAAGTTTCATAAAAAAAGAGATATTAATAAATACATACCAAACTGTATTAACATTGAGGATCTAAAATTTTGAGAGCTAATTTTTTAAAAACTACTCGTGCGATTTTTACAAAACTTGGGATTTTTTCATGATTTGAGTCGTAGAGCTGAAATATCGAAAAACATTTGCATGCCATTTCAGAACAAGTCCGATTTGTGTCAAAATACCTATATTTGAACAATGCTATATATAAATCTAATACATATTCTAAGTCGCGCTTTCGAGACTTGAAAAACGCAAGTGGAATTTCGTCAATCGGAGATATAGAACTGTCCTCCCCCTTTTTTTTTTGGCCAGTGTACATGCTACTTACGATGAGGTCCAAAGAATAACAATTCCATACCTTATCACCAAAAACCTCACTAAAAATACAGATGAGCATGTATTACTCAGTTGTTTTCTTGAGCAGTTGTCAATAATAAATTAACTATTTTGATCATAACATACTGTAGCATTGACCTACACTCACACTGGATTTCTGTTAATTTGTAAACTATATATATGTATAGTTTACGAATATAATGTCTTTTTATCTGTAACAATTGTATTTTAAAATCAGAAGCGAAAGAACTGATTTAAACGTAAGAAAATTGATAAGCAATTTAAAACATTCGTAGCATATAAAAAAACTGAACTTTCTTGTACAATGTTAATTTGCAAATAAATTTTCTTTGATTTCGAACAAAAGTTTGGCTGTTGAAAAACCTTGATATTAGAGATTTTGTTTATTGTCAACAGCCTAACGGTTGGTGAAAGTATTCAGCTTGCAGAAGAAACTTCTCTTTGGAGGGGTGCTTATATATGGCAAGTTGCGCGTGCGAAAACTGAAAACTCTTATGCAGTCTGTTGATTTGTTAAAAATCGGAGTCATATATAAAACTAATAATATTGAAACTAAAGGAAGGAATAGGTTTTTGACATGGAGGAAGTTAGCTTCAGTGCCTATCAAATATGAAGTTAGATGACAAATGCTAAGACTTATAAATACAGTAGACCAGATCCTGCGAATTTTGTTAAATATCCTTTCCAGATTATTATGTAAAATTTAATAATAAACTGAATTTCTGATCTGTTTATTACGGATTTAGAACCATAATAATGTGCAGAAATTTTTTTTCTTGATAGTAGTAGGTACCGCAAATCCGCTTGTTCTTTAAGAGACCACATCGCCTCCTTTGAAAGTAATTAAATATTGGTATTAGACATCATTTTCTAAAATTATCACCTTCACAAAAAGCCAGAATCGATCAGAACAGTCGGTGGCCGTTTTAGAGAGAATCCACTCTAGTTATCTGTCGTTTCCTTAATAGAAATATTGTGGCTGTTAATTCTGAAAATTTTAAAGATGAATTAATTTCAGGTCAGCTAACATAACGTTGCTTGGCATAATGTATGAACTAAATGAGATACAAAATTTTCAAAGAGATTATTGGGAGGAGGAATCCAAATGTTAGTTTTTCTGTTCCCTCTTTTACTTCATCCTTCTCATCCCCCCTTCATATTTTAAATTGATCCTGAAGCTTTCACTTCTTGAGCTGTGAAGCTATTTAGGCATTTCTATACGATCATTACTGCGTGCCAGAAGCTAATGCAGTTGCTGTTGTTGAACATTTGAAGATCAAATGATAGAAAGCATGATGATATCACGCAACTGCGGAGTGATTTTTTGGAAAAGGGGCCGGGCTCAGTCATTATTCTTCAGTATGCAATTTTCATTTTAGGAGTAGCAAAAGTTCTTTCCTCTAATTCAATTCTAAAATGAGTGTTTTCGCTAATTCAACAAATGGTTTTTGGAGGTTGCATTTCTTAGGGAGGGGGTTGGGAAGATACGTAAAAGGAAATACCGCATTCGATACATTACTAGCTTGTTTATTTTCTAATTATGAAAGCGACTCTATTCGTGGCATAATTTAAAGCTCAGTAATTATATTGTTTTTGACGTATTGCTTCTGTATTTCTAACGGCATCATAATTCGGATAATTAAAAATATACTACGATTTTATTCATTTACTTACTTTGTGAATTTTAAGTTAGTACTCTAATAATCAAATATATGTAGAATTATCTGACGTTAATAGCATATGGCAAAGTATCTGAAATTATTTGATTGACATATGTACTTAAGTTGTGGATTATTAAAAGCATTCTTTAAAAGTATTATATTATCTTTCGCAGAAGTTATGTTAACAAACTGCTTATGGGAAATAAAATTTTGAAACTAATTAAATGAAAGTCCGTATGCCGTAAGTATTGTCGTTAATTTCTGAAGTTATATGCTGTTTGTACAGCATTCTATAGCTGTTTTGAGCAACAGTGATGTGAAGTAATAAATTTGTGGTAACACCTAATATACGAACGGAGAACAAGGTTATAGTCAGGCTGCAAGGCTCCACCCTTTTGTTATGCCGTGTTTGTGTGACATTTCTCAAACTCTGTGTTAAAACAGCATTAGAGCTACCGAAAAAAAAAAAAAAGTGTGCTGAACTATGTTCCAGGGCACAACCCTTTGCACCCACGCAAACCGCATGTAGCAAATATAGGTGACACCGAATAAAAACTCCACCCTTTGGCCATGCGCAGACGTTCCCATTGTCTTGATAAGAGCTTTCATTGCTTCTTGCTTGAGAAAGTTAGAAAACTTCTTAATCGGGGAACTTTTGATACTGCAAGATAATGTACCCCTGCTTTTGGGACCACTTTGCCAAAATCAACTCTTCCTATTCCAATGGACCCTCATCTCTGTGTATTCTTCTTAGTTCATTTCTAATACTATGTCAGCCAGTTTATTTCTTTCCAGATTTTTTTAATATGTGTAGTTTTCCCTATTTTTCCCCTTTGTTTTCCATGAAAATTGTCAATCTGGTATGAAAGAGGTATTTCTCATATCGTCTGCGTTATGGAAATGTTTTGCTACAGTCGCGGCGTACATTAAAGATGAAGTAACAGAATAAGAATTGCATAATTAAACAGAAAATCTTTTTTGTAGGGGCTTTTTACGAGAATTTTTCTTCAGTCCGATGGGAAAGAGGCAGTTTCAACACTGCAGGCCAAATAGACATATCTTGGCCCAGCTAAAATATATTCAGATAGTTAAGATGGCCTAATAAAACAATAATAATAAAGCTAATCAGAAAATATTTGTTGTAAAAGTTTTAACTATTACTAGATTACGACGTATTCGAGATGATCTAATGAAACTGTAAAATAGCAGAAGTAGAATATAATAAAATAGAAAATTGGTGTTTAAGGCTTTTCCCCAAAACAGCAAATCTGGTGGAAAAACAAGCAATGCTTGTGTGTTAGAAATGTTTTTACAGTTAAAACTACTCTTATCTGATGAACCAAGAGCGATACAGTCCAAAGGATTATACTGCAACTAATAAATACTATATCTCTGATTTTTTAAATTTTTTTGGCGGCTATGAAACAATAACTATCCATTAAACTGCTTGAATGGACATTTCTTCAGTTTGACAAGTATTCTGGTAATAGTTGCGGCATTAAATTTCCATTTTTATTATCAATACTTAAAATATGATTACAGTCTGCTTATGTTTCTGTTTTTAAATGCAATGAAATTTATTTCGCTCCTTGTTAACATGCAGAGTCTTATTCATTTGCTATAATGTTGACCAAATTAGCTATTTTGGGATTAAAACAACTGTGAGTTCTGTTTGTCAGTTTATAAAAACATACGTCAGTAATGGATAAAGTATTTTCGTGTGGTTTGACGGAAAGCGTATTTCGTCTTAGTGTGTTCTATTAAGTGCCTTCAAGAAATATATCAAAACTTGTAAATCTGATTCTGAAGTCCATAACTGCACGGTTTCTGTGTAACAATTAGATCCGAAATCATCTTAGATGCATCTGCGTAAGAATAATCGTATTATAAGCAGAAAATTACTTACAATTCAGTATTCTCTGGAGATAAGCATTCAGAAAATGCTTATTTTTCTCCTTTTTGAACTAGTTCGAGTGTAGTCTCTAAGGTATTTTCGTTTGGTTCTTATTACGAGAATACAACGGAACGCGTCCGCTGTTTTATGCTGTTTCCTCTACATAGATTTTTATTTTTCTGATTGATTCACTTTTTGATTAAAACTCAACGTAATCCAAACGTGTAATTCACTTTAGACATATATCCTGTCTGACGAGTTTTTGATTGTCGGGTGTCTTCATAATTTGAAAGCGAATAGCGAATTACCTTTTTGTTAGGTATTCTTGAAAGTGCTTAGAAATATCAAGGGGGGACATTTAGTTCTTTTTGATTTAAAATTCTAAGGTCATGTTGTTACAACTCCGTTTATTCTGCGGCAGGAAAGAATAATAAATTACAGAAAAATAAAAATTCTTGAAAACACTGTGCAAAAATTTCCGTATTCTTTATATCTACTAAGTTCAGAGTTCAGCATTTATAAACAATAATAACGTTTCGACCCTAAAATTCTTCGCTTAAAAAATAACAAAGGAAATATGAAAAAAGATGGACATTTCTTATTGTGGATTTCGTTGGTGTAATTCTTGTCTTTCTCCTCCATTGAACTAAGCGAACCTGTTAATGATACCCTTGAGCAGGGAAAAAAAAAAAAAAAAAAACTTGCCTTCACCCATAGAATAATTTTGGCTGAGACGAGACGGACAGTGAAATAATGCAGCACGCCCGTTGGGCTTTGTCCTTCGCATCTGTCTGTGCCGGCGAGTATTGGGCAAAAACCGGGTTACTTCATAAATTAAACTGTTCTTAATAGCTGGGTATGGATGACATCTACATCGATCATTAATGAGCTTTTCCCCCGTCAGTATATTGTATGCTTCTAAATACATGCAGTTTTACATTGCGCGACTTTTCTATAAAAACTGGGAGTATCTAATAGGCCCAGTAAACTAGTTGAATGTTTGTGGTTCTATCATATAGACTTAAACAAATTAATTTTAAACGATGATTTGTAGTCTTTGAACGAATGTACTGTGAAGATTTTTTGTCCTAACCATACGCGTGTGGGAAAGATGAATTGATTTAACAATCGCGAATCACTGGAGGAAAAAAGAAACGAAAGGATTAAAGGATTTTCCTGATTCTGTGTTATGTCGTTTGTTTTTTCAGATCTAAATATTTAAGTGTAATCTATGTTAATGCTAAATATGAAGTACACATTCGTTAAAAAAAACTTACATTAATAATAAAAAAAAGCTTCTACTTTTTATGTTTCTGAAAAAGAGCAAAAAATATTATTAAACACGTGTAATGCTACTGCTGTAATTAACAAACTTTTATAGTATTTTATGAATGTATGATTTCAACGCGTGTTATTTTTAAGAATAGAATTATGAAGTTTTCAGGAAAGATGTCTGCATTAAAATGTGTCTATCGAACTAAAGACATTCTCGTATAGCATTCTAAGGAATAATTTTTAAAAAACATCATGTGCTGCTAATAGATAATGTTGGGAAATATAATAAACCTATTCCCGTTTTCTTTCATTCTCCGTATCTGATATCCAGAGCTGTGGTCATTTTAAAATTCTTTGATATTTACCTCTGTCGGCTACTTGGTGTGAGCTGTAATACATGCACGTCTTTTGTCATTGCTAGCTCACCAGCAATACAAGTAGAGACGAGCAGTTGTATAATACTTTATTGGTTACCTGATACGTCCCTCAACTGATGTGGAAAATTTCTGAGAAGAGTCTATGTATTACCATCTTTTAACCAGTAGTTCTGCTAAATTTAATGTTATTCAACTGCTGTTTCTTTTTTGGGAAAATAAAAATACCGAGGTTACTACTCTTATTACAGTTCATCGTGGTTGTTCTAATATCAAAATAGCAGCACTTACTAAAGTACGCATTATTAAATGTGCGAAATCCACATTTTTTAAATTTCGTGGCAAAACTTCTGATTCATGAAATATATTAATAATAGGAAAAAATTTCTAATTTTTCTACCATGGTAGCAAAAATTTTAGAATTTATTTTAAATATTTAGCAGCTAACTGTTAATTTTAAAAAAAAATGTAATATGTCTGGGATTTACATAAGGCATTTCCATTTAATGTTAAGAAGGGGCATTTTATCCTTTGATTCTTGGATTTATTTAGAAATATAAAGTAGCCTAATATGCGTTATAGAAAAGAAATGATCTGGATATTTTAGGAGGTAAGAAATTTTCTATTTTTCCCGGGATTATGAACATTATCAGAATGCATGTTATTTGGTAGAATCATTCTAACCACGCGAATGGCGTTTATTTTCAAAGGGTATCAAAATACAATGAATGTTCTCGTTGTGTAATATTAATTTATAGAATTAGAAGTGTCGGAGCCACTCTAAGGCTATTAAGGCAAAAAAGGTATTAGTGGGGGAGGGATGGTGAATGAAGTAGATCAATAAGAATAATAAATGAAGTAATGAGAAATAAAATGTAAAGAGATTCATGAAGTGAATGCTAAAGATATTGATAAAATTAAAATAAATATATCCAAAATTAAATGGATCAATAAAACAAATTAAACGTGGGTAAACCGCCCAGATGGTATAGTCGTGACTGCTGTACCGAAGGGCCCGCGCTCGAATTCTGGAGAAGGCAAGGGTGTTTGTAAATGCATTGTGTCATGTGCGGCGTGGGGGCACTTAAAATATACGGCGAACCGAAATCCTTCTCGAGTGGTTTCGTGGTGGGAGAAAAAGAATGGGATGCGGAACGTTCCCCGGGTGCTTTCTTTTAAAATTAGGGCGGAACTGGTCAAAAGTCATAATGTCGCCTATATGGTGCTCAAGGTTCATGCCAATGAAAAGCGCTGTCTTTCACTCCTTGCCGCAATAAAATTCTTGGGTTTATTTTTATTGGGTCAGACATGGGAGATTAGCAACAAGAACAACAAAGGTGAGTAAATTAATGATAACCAGACATGATCCTGTGAATAAAAGTAAATGTTTTGAGCAATATTCTACATTGCCTTATAAAAGAGCTTCTTTACTTTGGTTTGTAATTTATATGTAGCCTTCTCGACCTAATGGTATAGGTCGTGAATTCCCGTTTTCTGAAGGCATTGCATTTCGGCGGAGTATGTTTTTTCCTTTAGTTGAAGATTTTAAATATGTTTTGCTGTTTCTAAAGGTAATGAGGCATACATTCAGTAGCTAGTATCGATATCAGTTTTACCAACTACTCAACGAAATCATGCATGAAGTTGTTTCGTACTACTTTTGCAGTAGAATGCCAGAGCTCATCCCGTTTGGAGTTATGATGTACTTCAGTTGGAATTATTTATGATTTTTCTCAAAAGCTGAGGGATACTGGATCTGGGTTCCACTGAACACATAACGAATTACATTCGTTACAAGACAGCGTTTGTTATGTGAATCATTCTTTGTGTGAGACGTTATTTCGATATGTCACTATAATTTTATTTCGTTGCCGACCCCGCTTAAAAATAAAGAAGTTCGTGAAAATATTCCAGAGAATATTAGAAAAGTCACAAATGCTGGAAGTGTTAAGAATTTACTAATTGTAAAATTATTTACATTAAACATTGTACGCATATAATCCCAGAGTGTATCAATTCAGTTCAGTAGGAGTCTTTCCATTCTTTCATTGGTGACGGAAATCTCAACTGTCCTTGACCTTTTTGTAGATCTGTCTGCTTTTGGTTTTTCGAGAAGATCAAGATTTCAAAGAGCTTATTGAAAGTGGGTAATTATTCTTTATTATCAGGATGGTCCTGAAGTAATGTCATCATTGAACAGATTTACCAATAAGTTCAACTCAGGCTGATTTGGATGTCACTGAGCAACTGTAGCCTAGACTTTGTCCTTGATTGCAGTAGGCACGTCCCCTTTGTGTTCACTTCCTCCTCACCAAAAGAAACTTCACTGTAGACTTTCTCATGCTTCTGCTGTAGAAGGGCCTGCAGTTGTTCTGCGGGAACATACTAAGAAATATATTTACTGTCTCAGTATTGTCCACTAACTTTTTTTTTAACATACAGGCGCATATTTTGTAATTAATTTAATTACGCCTTGCTTAAGAAAATAAATTTAGCTCGAGTGTATAACATGTTAATAATTTGTGATGATATTCTCATGCAGTTCGTAATGCGACACCGAGTTTATTATGCAAGGCACATTTTCAGCCCACGTGCGCCTCCGTTACGCTAAGCACTACTATATATTAAATACCTTTTGTAACTTCAAGATTTTAAGAAGAAATATTTTTCTATGATTTCAAGTATAAATATTATTTCTTGTGATACTTTATTGTTTCCAATATTTCTAGAAAATGTTTAACGTTACGAAAGAGGGCCTTACAGTGTTAGCATAAAACTTTTCAGAAGCTATTTTTCTATATCCCCCTTCCCTTCGTAATCGCGAACTTTGGCAACAGACTCTCTCAACCGCTTATTGTGGATGAGTAATCTGTGTCTTAGTTTGAAATCTCCCGTTGGTTTGCCCCTCAGGATTCCGAAACTGCACTTTTTGAGACCATCTCATAAATATTCAAACGCGTTTTGGGCGTGGACTTAACGAACCCATCGATAAAAGTTGGTGAAAAATATATTGAAAAAAATATCAAAAATGGTTTTACACTATTATCCCGATCGTTATCGCGTTTCTTGTAGAGGTGGTTTATAAATTATCGATTGTGGCACTTGAGACGCGATCGGCGTCATGGGCGTTCACACAAAGCCCACGGTTATGATTATTGACCACCTTTTACCTGTCACCAATATCACGTCGTTAATAATAGGGTCTACTAGAATTGTGTGCTGTCAGCCTTGTGTTGTTATTTTCAAAAATAGGGGAAAATTTTATCATCCAACGAATCTATGTTGGATGGGGACTCCACCTCAGTTGCTTGATCAAAGGAACATATTGTTTCTGCGTTTCATATTAAAGTCCTTATTATGTTTTGTAATATTTAAAAGTAATACTAAATAAAAAAAAATAATTGCTTCAACTTCATTTATATATGCGGTAGAACCTCGAATTATCTAAAATAAATGGGGCGGAGCAATTTCGGCTAACCCATAGCGAAGTTTGTTATCATAAAATTTAAATGGTTTATATTTGTACTTATTATTTTCGACAGTAATGCCATTTTTCAATGCATTTAAAATGAAATATGTTTCAACATTTTACATTGAAACGTATTTTAATCTGTTTTAATCTAAATTGCATAAAGTTAAATATTACGTAATTTATATATTTCAGCATTTACATTTTTATCTAAAAATGAATATATTTAGATATATTTAGATATTTAGATTAAATGTTTCTCTCTATATATTACAACATTAACATTTTAATCTAAATTGCATAAAGGAAGCAATATGCATTTGTTATAATTTAATACACTGTAGAGCCATTAGGTTATTTTTAAGCAGAAAATGTGAAAAATATTCAGTATCCTTGTAGAAACTCGAACCCTGGACCTCTTGAATATGCGCTGAGTGTGCTACCGTTACACAACGAAGGCATTCTGAAAGGAGGAAGAAGATACGGAATATACTCCCCCTATTAAAAGGCGACTGGGTATTAGGGAACCCAGTCGCCAAAACCTGGTAGTGACGAATAATTGTCCACCACCTTTTAGTTCGGGCGCCACTTGCAGAATCATTAAGTTATTTTAAAAAGTAGGAGATGTAAAATATATATATATATATAGTGCCCTCACCGGGATTCGAACCCTGGACTTCTCGAATACGCGCCGAGTGTGCTTTCCAATTACACCGCGAAGGCACGCAGAAAAAAGGGATAAAATTAACGTATAAACACACACACACACACACACATATTTATACATAGAGAGAAGAGAACTTTTTTAAAACTACATTAAATGGCAAAAATGAGTCATAAATTATAGAAAAGAAAATCTAATAGGATTTGAATAAAATAATTTCCCTTGTTTGTATAATTTATCCACTTTTAAAAAAATCATTTAATGCGGCGCAAACTTAAATTGACCTAATCGATCAATGAACTAAACTATTTAAAGGCTATTCTTAAGCTAACGATTTCATAACGTACTAAGTTTGCTGATAAATATATTGCAGTCTCTTTTTATACAATAAATACATATTTACTTTTGGGGATGAAGAAAGAAAAAAGTTTATTTAAAAAAAGCGTGGAAATACTTGTGTTCCAGACTTCCTTCGGTTTTAGTTTGCTTCACTGTTTCGATATAATGAATTTCAGTTGAATGGAGCTTTACAGAGATACTTTTAGGCGCCTATGCGCATTTTACATATAACCCCCAGAACGAAACTACTTTATCTACAATATTGCAATTTTTACATAACTGAATTTTTTAGTCTGCCCCTTCCCTTCTAATATTTTGCACTAGAAAATAAAAGAAATATACACACTGTCTTACTTACATTTAAAATTAATGTGCGAAAGTCATAATTAAGTTCGTCCCCCAAATACCAAAGCTTTAAATAATTTATAAGGTATTTTCTCTTTCCTTTCGGCATGCCTTCGTGGTGTAGCGGTCAGTACGCTCGGCGCGTATTCGAGAGGTTCGAGTCCAGGCGAGAGCATTGCTCATTTTTAATGTTTCCTGCATCAAAAAAATCCTAATGACTCTACAAATGTACTAAAAGCAATGATTTCGCAGATTCCTAGTTTTAGCGCAGTACCAGCATAGTTTTCACGTTGTGGTAAATAAAGGAAAAATCATCTGTTGAAGCTGTAAAAATTTTAATGTTGAAACTTAACTGCATCATCGCGGTTTTATATTAATTTTAAATTAAGTGAAAAATAAAGGTTTGATTAACTTTTAATTGTTTCGAATTCTATACATTCTGTAGTGTTATTACTTTGAGTTGCGACTGACCTTAAATATGGATTTTAGTTCAATGTGATTTAAGAATTGATTTTTTTTATATAGTTGAAAAAATCAAAACTCAACAACTGAAAATGTGAATTTCATACTGAACTGATTTTAAAGTTCCTCGAAGGATTTGAGCATCCTCTTGTATAAGATTCATCTGTAATTAACTCTTAATGAAATTAATTTTTCTCTTTGTCTTAATTCTGTATTCATAATATGAACTGAAATTTGAAAATAAATTATCTAAGATTCAGAAACAGCGTAAACCTGTTATTAAATAGTAAAATTTAAAGCTGAATCATATTTAGATGTAAAGAGAAAAATGATAATAATATTAATCTTTAGAGCAGAGTTGTATGCACTAATCATACTCATATTTCTTGTAAAATTATTTTATTGTTAAAAAAATATATATTGAAAATTAATGTTAATTGTCTCAGTGTGTAAAACTCATAAATTAACGGCCTAATTTAATTCATAGGGCAGTTCTCCTCAAAGCGGCATTAATGAAAGGAAGTTAACCCGTTCTGTTATCAGCAAACACAGCTGCTATCTGCGTATTTTTATCTGAGTTTCCCAAATGTCGGAACCTTTGATGGTAAAAAAATATGAGGGCGAAAAATGCCAGCATGATTTAGGCGTTCAGCTGTTCAAAATAAACTTCGAATGTATGTCCAATTAAGTTTCCTCTAATAGTTCCTAGAATTATAAAGAAATATTTTTCAGCGGAAATTTTTGAATGCAGTGGTAAGAGGAATAAAGTTAAAAAGCTGAATATGTATTTGCATTTTTACTAGTGTAACGTTTGTTAATTGGTCTGATTTTTAAATGGAAGATTAAAAAAAGCGAGTTTCTTTCGTACGTTTACTTTGTACTCGAGTACAAAATACATTTATTTTCTCTGGTCTCTACTAAATTATTGCTACTTTCAATTATTGCTTATACATTGAAAAATATGTTGCGTCTTATAATTTTTTACGAAAAAATAAATTCCATGACATAAATATTAAAACAGAATTTAACCATGAATTTTTTGTTTTCCTTCCCCCCCCTTTCTTTTTTTTCTTTTTCTTTTTTTTTCTTTCTTTCTTTTTTTTTTTTTTTTTTTAATCCCCGCAATCCCAAAGAAAGAGTTGAAGGATTTCACTTAAGTGTGTACCGTTTAGTTTTTTGCCATGCCTCTTTGATGAGAACTAACTGAACCATTGCCGATACTAAAAAACTATACTTTCTTCGAGCACATGTAAAAAAATCTTTTTAATTCATTCGTTTTATAAAAGACTTGGATAAAATCTGGTATGTTCGTATTGAAAAAACCTATTATTATTTTTCTGTTCTATGATTTTCCTTTTTCTGCTGGTGGTACATTGAACGCGTCCTTAAAATTTTCAAGACACACTTTTAGTTTTTATTAAGGAAAATTATATCATTTAAAAAATTTAATTTATTTGTCTGCTAAATAAATAATCGTTAAAAATGGTACTGAATTGTATACTTCAAAAAAATTATTTGTGAGTTTACTTTTTTATTGTTATTCTACGTACTGTCTACTTAAATGAGGTATTATTAGAAAAGATATAATAATGTCTCAACAATACAATGCAATGTATGATAATACAGTGTATGTCTCAACATTTGTCTCCCTTAATAAGATAGGAGGAAATCAAATTTCGAATAAAATAGCTTATTTTGTCGTGAAAAATTGTATTGCCACATCTTAATAGTTCTCTTCTCGTATTTACTTTAAGGCGTGCGGAGTGTAGGGAGGTACGCCTGCAGCCTCCTAAAAATGCATTTTCCCTCAAATATTAGCCATTAAAAGCTGGCGAAAAGTTTGCTTTCTACTTAATATTCTGCTCTTTTTCAGTTCAAAAACTCAAAATCTCCTGGACCAGTGATTTTAATCTTTTGCCAGCTTCCCAGTTTTTAATGCAAATAATTAACAACCGGGATCACGATAGCCTTTTTTCTACGCCAATCGTAAAGGATACGAATCAGTAGTGAGTAATGGGTTGTAATTTTAAGAGTTTCTTGTAGACAGCATTGCCTCTGTTTACTGTCAGTTGACAAATGTGTATCATTTCCTCAGAACCCTTAAGGGTCAAGGAAGGATTTCCTTGTGAAAAAATAGTGCCGATGTCGTTTAAGTCTTGGATCTCTTTCTTGGGTTAATGGTGAGCGGAAAGGAAATTGTTGCATTTCATCCTAAATTCCTGACATTATGGTATTTTGATGTACAGTGGTGTTCAACCGGTTTTGCTTTAAAAGGCTACTTTTAAACTTCTGCCGTGCCTCGCGTGCACCCAATGTTATATACTGGAAAATACAAATTTCATGAAAATATTTGATTTTTGTGTATTTAGACAAGAAGAATACGAACTGCAAATCATAAGAATTAACACGAACTTACATAGAAATGAAGAAAATTAATAAAATCCAAATGTAACGTAGGTTTAAATTATTTTTATTTCATATTAGAAAATAAAGAAAATCACATACTTATAAAGTAATTGTTAATACCAGAAAATGTTGCTGTTAAATTGTCAGATATCTCATTAAGTCAGTACTGCATTAAGTCATTAACTTGCTGTTAATGAGATATTGATTATTAATTTTCTCTGACTTTATTAAAACTTAGAGTATTCTGATACACAGCATACCAGCACCATGTTGTTTTTCACATGCTTTGGTATCAGCATATTTCAATACTTGCTTTTTATTATTTTAAGTTTGCGAAAAAGCTCACAGACGTTTGATGACCCCAAAAATGCCATCCCTGTTAGTGGATACTTAAGTATGTTTTTATATTTAATATGATCTGTTATTTTAAAAACTTTATCAATTTTATTTTCTGTGTTTTAAAGTGTTAGACAATGCAAAGATTAATAATCTCTAATTCATCTTCCGATTTGTTAATAAAGTAAAATTTTTCCATTGATAAAGCTACTTCTGTTATGCCTTATTTCTCTGAGAGAAATTTTATGAACAGTAAAATGAGCTCCATAGAAAGCATGTCTTAGAAGCTTCTTTTAAATTATGAGCTAAGTAACAGAAGGTTTTCAACAATGGATCATACTCGAGAATAAATTTCTTATGTATTCTTCAAGTGTACGTTTGATGTTTATATTTTATTATTTTTCTATATTGTACTTTATTTTCGGAACTCAAGATTAGCCACTTGAAATTATGAAATGGGTCACCTGTTGTTGACCTGTAGGTTATACGTTGCCGAGGCTTGCTTTAAAGTTAAACTTACTGTTATTTCGGAACTTTTGTGTTTTAAAATTTCGAGAAACTGTCTTTCAGATAGATATGTTTTCATCTCGAAAAATCTGTGTATTAGCATTTCGGTGCAGTTAAATAAGTATTTTCTCGAGAAGGGAAAGGAAATCTTGTGATTATTTGTGGCATATTTTACCTGATTAGTGCAGTTTTTCACCTTTCCGCAAGGTTAACAGAATCAATACTGTTTACCTATTTGCGGACTTCAAGTGCTACATATTGTGTATCATAGTTTTTAATCTTTCGTAGTTCTTAATTCCTTTATTAATTTTATATTTTTATTCTTGTTAATATATTGCTTTTCTTATTTCGTTATCGTATCAAATGAAAGATATGCATTTTTGCCACTAGAATGTTGCTAAACGTTGTTATAAACGCTTTACCGGAAAGTTTGGCCGTATGCTAGGAAGTTACGTAAGTTTATGTAACAGGAGACATGAACTTTTATTTTAAGAAGTGGGAGGATCCATAATGCTCTCCTGTATATTCCGAATAATTGTTGAGAGGATCTCTTTACTTGAAGTCGTATTTAAGTCGCAGTGGTATTTTATTGTTGAATAAAATTATCTCAATCGCTATACGCAAACGAATATATCGCAAACGAATATGCTAGCTTTCGTTTTTTCTGGGGTATCATTTATGATCTTACGTATAAGAACGCAATCTTTGCAAATAGCAGAATTACGACGCAGTAATTACATTTAGAACAACTGGTAAACTAGCAAGAACTGTTTATCATCATTTATTCTTTTAAATAGTTGTTCGGCTGCTTTGACTAGTACGTGGTGTGATCTGCCATATCATTGAGTCCAGGTTCGATTCCCAGAGAAGGCATCGACATTTGAAAATGTGCGGAATGTTACTTAAAATTCTGCCGAATCGAAAGACTGCTTGAGAGCTTGGTGTTCGGGGAAGATAGATGAGTTCGCGGACATGATAGAGATCCTCTAAGATAGTCGAAAATCGTAAACCTTAGATTAAAAATTTGCATTTTTTTAATGGAAATCAGAGGCGAGTGTACCTAACGTGATTGTTGATTTATTAGATTTAAAATTAAGCTCAGAAAATTGTTACTTGGCATTAAATAACTTTTGATTATATAAAATGAGCAAGTATTATAAGTCTTTTCTTGATCAAGGAAAGAAGCTCAAGTAATGAGTGAAAATATGAGAAGCAATTAAGTTGTTAACTTAAAAACTTTCAGATGTTAACTTGACTTGTCAAGACCATAGTACAATTTCTTTTGAATTTTCTGACTTTAATATTTTTTAATTAACTATATTTTGTTAAACTCTTAAAATTTTAATGGCAAACTCTTTTTTAAGGTATTTTAGACTGCAATTTGAACTTCTCCAAATCCATTCCCCTCCTTTCTTTACCGCTTTAGAAACAATTTTAGCATGGTTTGAATATGAAAACTAGTTTTTTATATTGAAGCTTTTATAAACGAATATATAAGGGAACGTTTAAATATTTTTTCATTTTTATAACACTGGTTTAGTATGTGTTCACTTCTTTGAACTGTCTTTTTGTTACAAAGTCGTCTTTCTGATTAATGCCATTAGTAGGCTGGAAGGCGTTTTTTAGGTAATTGCAGGTTATAATATGCTAGGAGTTTGGAATATTCTAACACCTACCTTCCAGATCTTTTAAGCTTAATATTCTTTCCTTCTGTAAAAGTATTCAATCATTCAAAACAAACATTGCAACTGAAATAATTGTTTCATCTTTGCCTACTTGTTTTACTTTGTTTGTTACACTTTATTAGCGCCCCCTGCTGGGAATTCCAGTTTTCAAAGCTGCCCATCCGGCGTATTGTTTTATTTTATTTGTTTTCAATTTTCAACTGCTTATTGAAGGGGAAAGAAAAGTGTTTTGCATAAGTACTCTGTCCGAGTTGTGGTCTTTGTTTTTTCCAGCTTTTATAGACATTATTACGCGTGCAGACGGGGTTTTTCTTGTTGTTTTCTTTTAATTCAGCACTCCCTTTTTTATTTCACGGTTAGTTGGACGTCAATCTTCAGTATTATCATTAAATTCTCGACCTTCAGCTTATGTCCTCCATGAGAAAATAGCAAAGCATCACATATTCAACAGGAAGCCTAGCCTGTTTTAGCTTTTTATTTTTATGTATGTATCTGGTCTTTTATATCATAAATCATTACACACCTGCGTTGGTTGTAGAACAGGGGTGGAGCCCGTTTGTTTTTTTACAATGACTTTACTTTTACTGTATTCAGATTAGTCTTCCGGAGGTAACAAGCTGTTCATGAAATTAACATCATTAATGACAAAGCCGGATTTATTGAATTATTAATACAAGTGGACAATGCGATTTTTTATGGCAGGCGCCGTAATATCTTTATCATACGCACTAGTGAAATTCTTTATTCTTGCACATTAATTGATTTGGCGCATAGTTTGCTCTTTCTGTTTGCATTATTCTTTTATGAGAATAGCGAACTAACTGCTTGTATTATGCATTCTTTGTTGTTGTACGTGTTGTACATGTTAATATGAAATGATTGTTATTGAATGTATTTCATTGTCAAGAATTATCATTGTTGAATTTCTACCCCGTATACTGCCCCCTTTTCTTGTGTTACAGATAACTAGTTTCTTTGGGAAAGTTTTCAGACTATATTTTTGGCTGTTGAGTTTTAATTTCATGATTGCATAGATTAATCATGATTAATACGCGGATAATAATAAATCCACAGATTAATGCGTTTTTTTAATGCAGTGGGGTTTGCAAAATATACTTACTTATGAATGTAAGGAACTATTTTAGAATGAAAGAGGATCTTGGGAGGATGTCCTGAGGATATACTGAAATGATATATTATGCACCCGGAAGGACGTGTTTAGGAAGTTAAAGGGATATTCCAATGTATCCGCAGGATGTGGTTAAATGGGACTTTAAATCTTCATATCATCTCACGATAGAAACTAACAAGGATGTTTTAGGGGTTAGGGAAATTGCGTAAATGTTCTAAAGAGAACCGGTGGAGACTAATAATACACAAGACACATTCTAAACGACCTTCAGAGCAGAAATGGGCACTACTTAAGAAGAATCATGTCAATACATCATTGATTGTTTCTGACAGGCTGTGCGGAAGTGTCACGTGTTGTCCAGAACACTTGTTAAAAAATTTCATGCTCTCCCAGGGATGATGTGCGCAAATATCATTTGTGCGGAACTGCCATATGCCCTTCAGTCGGTTTACATTCATAAGATTGAGAGAATCAACATTGCACAGGACAACACAGCATAGAACCGACGCTGAAAGAGTAATAACCGGTATAAGATTGACACGGTGTAGGAACGTCACCACTATGCAGTGTTGCATAAAGTAGCCAAGGATTACAATTTACATGATCAGAAGAGGAAGAATGTGGCTAAATTATTATTTTTTTAAGGATAGGATCGACACTGGCATTGGCATTGATTTTTGAGTTGCCTGATCGATCTTGTGCCAGCAGATAAGTTTTCGGTCCTATACCTACCCTTTTAGTCTTCAGCGATCATTCGGAGAGCCGTCACTCAGACAGCGTTAAAGGTATATGCGACAACAGGATCGAGAGCCTCTCTGCCGGCATACGATCGACCCGGCAACAAAAATACTGATTGCGATCCTATGCTGATGTAGATTTTATGCCGTGCTTGATTCTATGCTTGTATCCATCTTATCTGCGGTTTATAAATGTTGACTGTTAGCCGGTGTTGATCTCATATCGATTCTATGCTATACTGCCTACGTCGATCCTACGCTGAGTTCGTGATATGTTGGTGTCGGCACTGCACCTTGCCTATCGTATGTGATGACTTAGTGGAGGTGAAATGTGTGCGTTAATCCTCTACTTTGTATTACATCTGTACTATTAAAATCTGTACCCGTCTGTCTGTTTGTTTCTTTGTGGCACCATCTACTCCAGAACGGCGGGGAGTTGAGTTGCGAGAGGTAGCCCCGGATTCCAAAAATTCGTGGGAAGCCATTTCGACCATTCTCATTTTCGTACGACTTTAATCAGCCGAGATATTAGTTAAAAACTGTGCAAACGCTAATTTTCGAACTCATTTTTCCGAGTGGCAACACTCTCACATAATTGGAGATAATAAAAAGATAAATAATGGATAATGAAAATAAATAATGGAGATAATAAAAATCTGCTTTATTTCGAAAATTGTTGCCACTGCTCGCTTTCAAATCGTAGAATTTGTTAATAAAAATTTTGTAAGTTTTTCAAAATATGAAATAAAAATAGCATTGCCAAACATTAAATATATTATTATTATATAAGGTCATATTCTGACGTTGAAGAAAGCACGCGATTGCATGTGACGTTATTTATGTCGAATATTTTTCGTTAATGTCAGCATTTTAAATAAGTAGCTGCTGTTGGCAACTTTTTTGTTTCAGGTTAGGATAACTGACACGGTATGTTATTGCCACGTTAATTCTTTTATTGATATTGAGAAAAAGTTGTTATATTGCATTAAATTTAAATCATGACGTCATACGTATTAACCTGATGTGTCAAAAGTTTTTGTTTCCTGCTTTAGCAACAAAAAAATTATTTATGAATTGGTTGTTGCTTGGAAAGAATGAACCGATTTCATACATATTGAAATGTTTTTATACATTTTCATTTCAGTTGTACATAGAACTTATAAATTTTGCTTTGGGTGCAGCCTCCTAATCATTGGTAAAATTTGCTTTTTCGATATCGGTTTCCGATGTCAGTTCTACGCAATGTCGATGTTGTGGATGTAAGCCAGTGTTGAGTACTAAGAATGTGAGAAAAATATAAATTAAATTGTTGCGATAGTGAAAATCATGAACTGATAAAGAAATTTTGCGTAGTAATTGTAGCAAAGAATTTTCTCTGCAAGGTAATGAAATAAATGCCTTTAAAATGAGTAGCGAGTTCGTGTTTATTTATTGTAAAATGCGGTTTATGTAAAAATGAACACTAGAAGCTTTTTTTATGAAATAATCTCGTAAAATATTTCCGCAACATTTTCGCCCCTCAGTTATAAGCCTGCTTTTGTCGTCAGCACTCCCACGAAGACAGTTATTTTACCTACATGGTGACAGTTAAAATTTCAGTTGCTAATCAAATTCTTATTTATTTGTCGCTATTACATTACATTTTGTGCCCTCGTTAAGTTGCTGAACTCTCGCATATCACCCTAAGAATTTCCTAGAAAGCGCCACACGGCGGTGATAAATTTCACTATTCAAGACTCGAAAAAGTATGGCGGCATAAATACATCCCTAAAGGAAATTACTCGAGTCCAGTATTTTTATGACTTGTCATAAATCAACTCACGGGTTCTACGTTCTTTTTTTCTCTCCCCCCTTTTTTTTACAGTGTCAAAGTTTCGTCGATCCCCCACTTTTAATTTGTCAACACAACGTATATTATTTCTGTCGCCAAATTATAGGTCGTAGACATTTTTCCTTCTTGGAAGATTCTTTTTCTTACTGTATTCTAGACTTTTATTATTTTTGACTCGTTTCTTACGGAGATAGAAATGTCTGTTGGTCACTTTACGCGGTGATTATATATTGGCTGTCATCTTTTATAATATATCTGTATTTTTTTAATGTTTCTTTTAAGTTTCATATGTTACGCGCGAAAAACATTTGTCGAATTCTACGCCAGGGAAAAAATTTATATAGTTTGCTTTTCTTTTCCTTCTGTACATCGTATAGCGTCATTAGCAGTCTTGCTCCCCTTTTTCTAGAATATCTTTTTTTTATGTATATATATATATATATATAAAGCAGTGTTTATGTG
>KK115313.1:330316-342047 GCA_000611955.2 Stegodyphus mimosarum | reverse complement strand
ATATATAAAGGAATGTTTATGTGCTGTGTATCAGACTGAAATGGCTATTTTACCCATATGCGTTGACATGTCGATTTGAAAAGTGTTTTTAAGAAGACATAAGATTGTATCGTTATTAAGATCATAATCGTTATCTTTACGAGATTTTCCGAGGAATTTTATCGTGAGTTTTATGGCAATTTCTATGTTTAGAAATATGCTTGGAAAGTTTTAAAGTTAGCAATGGCTCGGTAGCAACCCAAATTTCTTGCCTTTTATTTGTATATTACGTAGCGTTTCAGTGTTCTGCGCGAGAAAGGCTGGGCAGAATTTAATTTCCGTTTATTATCTTGTGTTTTCATTAGTTTTCGTCAGTCTTCTGTGGAATTTAACACACAGTTCCATTTTGAAAAGAAAAATTATTGCAATAAAAATTAAACAAATCATCTTATATCGAGGCTTATAATCTTAAATTTTTTCGGCATCGTAAATTTTTTCAGTGCAGTATTGCTGCAAAATGTCCGTAATTATTAATTAATGCATTGCAAAATGCATATATTTTAAATGCTATAAATTAGGTGTATGATAAAAATAAAAATTAAAGATAAAAATTACCAAGCGCTGGTTTGTGATGTGTATTGCCGTCTTTTCATTGAACAGTTAATTACAGTTTAAAAGATTCATGTTGTTTCGCAATATTCTGGAAACTGATTTTTTTTTCAGGCCACATGGAAGATAAAGGCCACATATTGAAGATTTTATCCAATTAATTAAATAATAAATTAAATATTAAAGATCTTATTAAATTAATAATTAAATAATAAATTAAATATTAAAGATCTTATTAATTATTTAAAGATCTTACACTTCATGCAGTGACAGGTCCAGTGGATGAAAAAAAGCAAAGCAGTTTAAAGTAACGATTCAGATAATTTGAAACGTGTCTCTAAAGGGTTACAGCCAAAAACATCGCAGACGAAAACGTCGCGGAGAAAACAACGCAAGGCGAAATCTTCGTCGTACAAAACGTTGTTGAAGAAAAGAAAGCAAAAAGAAAACATCGCTGTGCTAAAACATCGTGGTACAAAACATCGTGGTCGAAAATAAAGCGGTTCAAAAACTTCGCAGTTTAAAAACATCATTGTAAAAAATAAAGTACCTACAAATCATCGCACGACGGTAACATCGCACACATGAATTTTCAGGTTTGTTTTAAAAGCTGTAACTGTATATTCGCATAATGATTTGGGAGGGCACGAAGAAAAGAGGAGTATTTCTACTTCTGTTTTTCATATTTTTGAATGAACAACAGAATTTTGCTGAATAAGAAGGAAACGTAAACATCTAAAAATTGAAAATGAGTAGGAAATTAATGCAACTTCTAGCACTTAATAGGATTTTAAATTTACATAATTAATTAAGAAATATCATTACTAAATTAATCTATTTTTATAAATTTTTTCTGATAATTTTTCATGAAAAATGCAGTCTAAAAATGTTTAGCAAAAGGAAGATAAAGAACTGCATGAGGTTAAAAACTGCGTAAATTTAAAATTCTACTAAGTGTTATAAGTTGTATTAATTTTATACTCATTTTCAATTATTAAATGCTTAAATTTTCTTCTTATTTTTTCAGCAAAAATCTATTAGTTCATTCAAAGATATGAAATGTAGAAGTAAAAATACCCCTGTTTCCCTCTTGCTCTCTCAAATCATTATGCGAATATGCAATTACAACTTTTAAAAACTTGAAAACTCATGTATGCGATGTTATCATCATGCGATGATTTGTAGGTCCTTTAATTTTTTACGACGATGTTTTGTAGCACGATGTTTTAGAACTGCGATGTTTTCTCTTCGCTTTCTTTTCTCACACGATGTTTTCTCCGCGATGTTTTCGGCGGACACCGTCTAAAGTCGAACGAAGTAGTACATTATATATGCTGTCAGAAACGTTTAATTTATTAATTAAATGCATTTAATTTATTCATTAATAAAAAAGCAATTAATTTTTTTTAAATTTCCAGTTTGAGGCAGACACTGATAAATATTGTAAATGTGAATAAAGCATAAATTAGATATATTATGAAACTAGAGGTTTTAGTTTATTTTTATTAAAGCTGTAAATTATTAAAAAATCCGTATATTGCTTGAGCATTGTATTGTTTTAATTTCAAAGCTAAATTAAAGAGCATATTTAACGTCAAATGGCAACTTGTCCGAGACTAAGTTCTCACCAAGCCAATAAATTAAGAATCTTTTGATGCATGGAGTGGCAACGTCTCTCAGAATTGGCGATTGCTCGACCGCTGCAGTGTTCTGAGGCGAAAAATGAAAGGACAAAGAAGCGGTGAATAAAATGAAAAGCATGTTTTTAAAAAATGCATGAGAATGAAGGTAAGATCATAAAGTAATTATCAAAGATGGAGGGGAGGGAAAAAAGGAGGGTGGAAAGAAAAAAATGGAATATATATATATATTTTATCGTGAATTATATATATGTATTATATATATTGTATATTGAAAACGAAAGTGAAAAAAGGGAGGGGAGTATAACAGTAAACTTGTAAGAAGTAAAATGTGAAACGAAATGAAAAGCATGGGAAGGCAGATTAGCGGTTGAGTGACAATTAAAAAGCGAAAGAACTCTGAAGTGTTGCCAGAAGGAAAAAATAAAAATAAAAAAATAAATAACGAATGCGGATGCTAAGTTCCAAGTATATCATACGACACGGCTTACCAGCGGCATTAAAAAACCCACTAGCTGTCTTGTGATTTTGTAAAGCATACTTTAACAGGTGAAGTTAATCTTTGCCCCGCGTCAGGGTCAAGTTTGTGCTAATAGAAACCGGTATTCTTGATTGTCAGGAGGTGACTTACATGTTCTACTGTCATTCTGCTTTTGCTGTTTTTTCTGTCACTTCACCGTCTCACCTCCAAAGGGTTATGAGATCTCCCGAGGTAAGTCATTAGACTGGCAAATTGCGAAAAATTAACCTTGAAAGTCGCGTCCCTTGCGCTCTCCATAGGCACTCGATGCAGTTGTTTTGCAAGGAATGTTAAACGTTTCTCTCGACGAAGTTTCCCCCTCCCTAAACCTACCTGTATTGATGATTGTCAAGAAGACGTGCCGTGCATGGAGAAGAGTGGATTCGTTGTTTTTAAGGTGTTATGACATAATGGAGATTCATTTCGGCGAAATTTTAAAAATTTCTTCTCTTTTGATGTTGCCGTTGTCGTCTTAGCCTTTATCCTCCTTCCTTGATTGAGAAGTAATTTCTTCCCCCCCCCCGGAAAAAAAAGAATCATTTAAGAGCACAGCTTTTAGCTTTTGCAAAGTGTAACTGTTTGCTTAGTTTTAAATTGTGTAAGACGAGAATGGCTATAGTCGGTGAATTTCTTTGGTTCACACAATTGCTTTCAGTACGTAGCCAATGTTGATGCAGTTTGTTGTCTCTAACATAAGTCTAGGAGGATTTAGAACTTCAAAATTATTTCAAGCAAACAACTCTTAAAGTTGCGAAATGATAACCTGTAGCAGTGGTTTCTAACACATCTCAATGTGCTTCTGTTTAAATGTCACCCGTTTATGGAAAGAAACGTGAAGGTGCTTAATTCTTTTATTTTACACAGCAGATACCTGCCGTTATAGATTTTATGACAGAACGGGGAGTAACAAGGAAGTTTTCTTTGCATAAAAAACCTAATACAATGCAGGTGCCATTTCCACTTGCAGATTGTCTTGGGTTAAAGGGAACGATTTTAAGGGCATTTCAGAGGAGAACATTAAATTGCAATGTCCTTTCATCAGATCAGTTTCTGATTGAAAGAGAGCAACATTTGTGAAGATGTAGACATCTTTATGTCGAGATACTGTTACGCAAGTAGAGTTTTAGTTTCCTCATTCTGATTAAGAATTTTTCCTGCATAGTGAAACTCTGTCATAAAACTGTCGGTACTTTTATACAAGTCGCCCATTATTTGAAAAGACAGAAAACTTCAATTCTTGCAAGAAGATGTTGTGCATATCAGTTTCTAAGTAACCATAAAAGTGCAGGAAACATTATGCTGGGGTACTACTTGCAGGTAGAATTTTCTTTCGGTCTGCTAACCAGAGCGGCAAATTAAAATCATACTTAATCATACCAATGGCCACTTTATGAAGATTGCTTTTTTTTTAACCTAGAAACTGATCGGCATCAGGATTGGGGGGGGCAACCGTTTGATAGTTTCTTTCTTTCTGAATACTGGCCTACTTAACCTTAATCCCGGCACACCATCTTGAAGCCATATCTCATTCCGGAGATTTAAAAAAAAAAAAAAAATTAAAAAAAAAAAAAAAAAAAAGTAACTACGAGATCTAAGAGACATTTCTAGAGTTGATTTCTAAGAAACAGTCCGAAAGTTGCGTACGTTTGTGTGTGTGTTTGTGCAACATAAAACGTATGTAATTCAAAACTCTTAACTTGCAATAGACCCTTGGTTCTTCGTTTTAATTTCGGTATTTCCGCTTTCTGTTCTAAAAATAGCAATTGCTTATAATAAATCTCTCTAGAATGTGTTAATTCCAAATTAATCCATGCTATATGATTTTGGCATAATGTTGTTGACGTGGGTGGTTTCTGGAACCAGCGTATAATAATATAAAAGCGCTATTCATTAGTCAATCAAATGATATCGAAATCGAAACTCATTCACTCTGAATAAAGGTTTCGTCCTGAACACATGGCACTCGCTTTCTGCTTCTCGCGTAGTCAGACTGCTGCCTGCTATCTTTTAAAATGTAAAAAGTTCTTAAACAGGCTCACTTATTGGGCCAATTTTGTTGGCTTGTAGAAATGTATGTATAAGATATAAAATATGAAAGAAAACTGCTAATTTTAAATTTCGCAATAGTCCATTTTATTAGCAAAAGATTTTGCCAAATATTTATTATATATATATTATTCTATAAGGTCTGGCCTTCTTAGGTAGCATGCAATTAGACCAGAATTCTAAAAGACAACTTGTAAGTCTTCACTATGTTTTATAACTACCATAGAGACAGCGAAAGTGTGTAAAGAACCCTTCTATTAATGAAAATAAAGTTTAACGGACGACACCAACTCGTTATTGCAGAAACCCTCCAACACGTTCCTTTATTTAAATTCTACATAATTTGAATATGGCAATGATATAATATTTGAATATGGTGGAAATTTACATTGTGAAAGAGGCTTGCTAGGAAAACATTCTGAAAGAGCGTTGAAACGAGGCTTTGATAGAAAAGTAAATTAACATAAAATAACTGGTTAGAAACTTATACTCTCTCTCCCTCTGTATATATATGTATATATAAACTAAAACAGCTCCATTTGATGTAATAAAACTGTGTTATTATTGTGATATAACTGCATTATATAGAAAACTGTGCCATTATTGAAATAAAATGACTTGGTGAGAGTTGCAAGGAATTAATATGGGAGAGGACTGCATCGTAACTTGAAGACTTTGCTGCGTAGTTAGCAAGATGATACTCGAAGAACACACATAACGGTAAATTCCACACGTGATTTTACTTTAGTGACAATGCGCATTATCACTGTGGGTGCGCTATGCACCTCCCAATTTTGTTCAGCTTACGTCTTTAAACAATGGACTAAACTTAGGAAAGTAAATTTTGCGTAGCTAGCGACACAGCGGTAAGCAACAGAAGCGACGAGAGAAGTGAAGAAGCGGGAGTTGCGACGTGATTAAGCTTTTTATACGAGTTCGATTTCAGATCACATGACACTTTAATGTACAGGATTTTGTATTCAGATTTCATCGGTAAGTGCGCATCAGAACTGCAAGGAGACAAATTTATTATTTTTATCAAATTTATTGTTATTTTTAGAATGAAATTGAAATTAAAAGGCTATTAATTTATTACTGGAAAGCTAGATTTTATATTTTACATATTAGATATTTTATATTTTACATATGAGATATTTTATATTTTACACGCACACACACACACACACACACACACACACACATATATATATATATATAATATAATCTATAATATAATATAATATTTTCATATATAATATAAAAAATACGATGGCTTTCCTCTGCGTGAACAGGCAATTAATTTTCCGCAGTTTCAGTATCTTTCTCCTAGACTAGTACTTTCGAGAACACTCTGGCATGTTATGCAACCGCCACTGTATATAGCAAGTAAGCGCCATTTTTAGTCACACTGCTCCCTGCTGCTGCTGTAAGAACTCCCGCTGCTTTGTCTCTTCTTATCTTTGTTCAATAAGTTATGACACAGAACTCTTTAAGTTGGATATTACCTAGTTTAAATCACTAGGGATATGTAATTTGGTGCTCTTCGTCTAAAGAAAAATTATCTGCCTTTTAATAGAATAAAGATATGGAACTTCAAAGTGAAATTCTTCTGTCTCATCTTTCTTCTCTTTTCACTTTGCAACGACAGCATCCCGGATACTGATGTGACCTGATTGCCAAGCTTCATCATTCCTGTACCTATCTACTAAATTATCACACACACATATAGTATATATATAAACACATTCACATGTCATTGTTAAAAACAATTCCATCCAAATCATTTCATATATATAGTATTAGAAGAACTGTAATATATGAAGAGGATTAAATGGATAAGTTGTTTTCTTCTTATCTCGCCTTTTAGGAATTTAATTCTAAATTTTGTAAACACGTTGTTGTATAACATATTCAAATGGATGTCTATAATATTCTTATTTTATTATTAATAAAAAAAGTTCGTACGTACATTTATTCTAAAATTCTTAAATAAATTAATTTCGAGACGAATAAAATGTTAGGATCCCTGTTTGGCCTTATAAGGAATATTTCTTAGCTACAAATTTAGATAATAATAATAATAATAATTAAAAAAAACGTAAGTCTTGCGTCTGCATAAGCAATACTTCAGTGTTGAATATTTATGCTGAATTACCACTCATACCACTTGAAGTGGACGCCTGTGGCTCTTAGCATTTAGTTCTTGGGCTCAGTATTGAGAGAAGAAATAAAACAGCACGAAACAATAGACGGCTAGGTGTGGTATTCTGCATTGCTGCTTTTGCTCTAGCCCTTCAGGAGGGCGAACATTTCATGTATGCAGTTTTTTGTGCCTAGACGTTATCTTACGCACCCTGAGCAACATAAAAATACCTATGATGGTAGAGGGGGATCGTTAAAAGAGATGGAAAGAAATTTACAGGTTAGCATAAGAATTGTTGAGCAGTTCCAGGGAATTAAGCTTCCGCATTCGTTTGTTATTTTAATGGATGTGATTAGCTTTTCAGTAATAAAAGAAGTCCTTTTTATTGTAGGCTTTTATTTGCCTCACTCATGTCTGTCGCTGTGATAAAAAATTTGTCATCCATTTTTATGCTATTTCCTGATACGCTATCGGGCTCAAATTTTATATACGCAATATTTGCAAGAAAACAATATAATCTGGTAACGAAATTTTTTTCAAACTTCGGTTTCGATTTTTTTTAAATTTAACATTGGAATGAACTTTTGCGCCTATCTTCGTTAGCGCGGGGAGGGGAGCCTCAGAATTTAACTGTTTGCGACATCAGATAGAGTAGGAAAAAATACTTTAAATGAAATTTATATGAGATTTAATGTAATTTCTGATGTTTTTTAATGAATTTACAAAAAAATTGCTCAATTATTGAATGTCTATTAGTTTAAAATTTCAAATTCTAAACACGTATCTGCTATAAAGTTTAGAAATTTTTCCAGATTATCAGTCTTTATGTCCTCCTTTAAAACAAGAACGATAAAAAGATATCAAGTGGACGGTTTTCCACATTTTTTTAATAATCGAGTTGCATTGTTAAAAGTATAATCCATTAACTTCTAAAAGCAGCTCATGTTTTTATTATGCGTAATATAACATTGTAGATGAATTGTGCAAAGAGAATTGTTTAATCTCTTGTATTAATTAAATTTTGTGAAAGTTGATTTTCTCTTTTTAGTTCATTAAATATTTTGTGAGATTAAAATACAAGCTTATTTGAAAAAACGTTTGAACTTTTTTCAAATAAAGAAATACATACACTAGTACTGCTACCGTTGTTGTATTTTATACCCACTCTTTGATCGGTATGGTGACTATCAACACTGGCTGCTTAAAATTCATAGAAATGATATTTTTTAGGTCACGATGCAGTTCAAGCGTCACTAAGTTTCAAACTACTAGATTTTGTGGCATCAGTAGGTTTAATTAAAATCCAATTTCAGTGACATGTAATGGAATTTCCATTCCTAGTATATTCTTCCGTTCATGTAGGGCACTTCTCAGGAACAGCTTTAAAACGGTACCCTGTTGTTAAGGTATCAGCACGTTTATACAAGTCGGCCACTGTTGGAAAATAGGGAAACTATTGTAAGAGCGCTCGTCAAAGATGCTTGCACCGATATCAAATGGTTGTTTTAATTTGCAGTCTTTATTTTGGCGTATCGCTATGCAAATGGGTTGTTAGTTTGCTGCTTTGATTAGCAAAGCTGATGAAAATATTACTGGATGGCAGTGTTTCGCTATGCAAGTAGTGTTAGTTATTATGACCAGGAAGTAAATGAAAATTTGCATGCATAGCGATGAAAGGTATCCGCTTCATGAAGTTTGCATTTTACTAGTTAGAAACAGATCTTCTAAACACTTTTATGCTAAGGCAAACGTAAGAAGGTTCCTTGTTTTCGCCAGCATCTTTACGCATGTCGCTGAAGCCTGCCAGCACCTGACGCTGATTTGCATAAAGGTGTAAGTTACGCAAGTCGCTGACACGCGTAAAGGTACTGGCTGGCCTTTTATGACGGGACAAAGGCATTCCGTTTTCAGATTCCGAAGTTTTGAGGACCTTTGAGATTTCTTTTGATGATAAACTAAGCTTAGAAATTGATAATTAATTACATATATATATATATATGTATATGTATGTATATGTATCATATATAGGTGAAGTTCATTATTTACATAATTATTTAAACTATTTACATAATTTCTCCTCTTTTAAATATCTATGTGTAGGAGGAGGGAACTTCATTAAGAGTTCATTTGCATTAAACCGCGTGCACTGTATTTCATTGCTTGCATTTAAATCCCCCCTCATATTTTCATTTTAATTCTGGCCAAGTTTATGAATCACATTTACCCGAAAATAAAATTAAATACTGTGATTTCTTAATTGCATTTTTGGCTGAATCCTAGTGTGATTTATAGTTGGCGAAGAATTTGTAAAACCGCTCCTTACGCTTTCACTCGGCCTGACTCTGTATATTCTGTTCGCAGAGTCGGTGAAAGTGTAAATAGTAAGTAAGTGAATAAAAATCACAAGTGATTTTTAGCTGGTATTCATTTCTTTAATAGGACTGAATGATATTTCGATATTTGTTTATAATGAAAAGTATTACTGCGGTTCTCCGAAAAGAGTAGGAGTATTAAGCTATGCATAGAGTGTCAAGTGCTCCTTGGTTATTTGTTTAAAAAAAAGTAAAGAAATGTATCAGAAATAAGGTAAAAAAATTTAAATTGTAATATAGAGTTTTTGGAAATCGCAGGCTTAGTTTATAGATTAGCTTATTTTCACTTACATGACTGAACTGCAAATGGCCGGTGATGATGATTTATTAGTGAAATATGTAACCGAACATTTTACGACTATAGTGCTGATTAGGGCCGGTGTTGTTTTTTCGGCTGATTATATTGGATATCGATATTTATTTTACGATTACTTAAACATGTGGTTTTGTGTATTGAAAGTAAAACAGTCGAATAGTTCAAGTAACGCTTTCAATGGTTCATCTATTATTGCCTTGTTGTATTGTGAAAATGTAGATGTTGAATATTTCAGTGAAGGGTATTCTTTTTCGTTATAAAACTACAAGGAAATAAAAATTTCGTTGGAAAAATATTCTTTACTATTTATTCAGCTGCTTCAGATATTTAATAAACACCAATTTAATGGAAAAGAACATATTGTGCTCACGTGTCCAAGCTATATTTTTGGAGAATAACAGATTAATGCATCGAATTCATTAGCTAGAGAAGAACAGCTCAGTTTAATGTTTTCTGAATTACATATATTCTGAAGTCAAAATCAAAAGAAACGAGAAAAGTCGCAAAATTAAGAATATATTAATTTAAATATTTATAGAGTTTGACTTGCATTTGGAGCATAAATTATTTCCAATCTTTTAACAGACATCGGGCGAATTATTGCCGTGTCGTTAGTAAGTACAGGGACTTGAAAACGTTTAAAAAACACTTTTCATTAAAACAGAACTTGAACATAGGCGCACATCTTGTGCGTAACAAAATCAGCCACTACTTGTGACGGTGAAATTATAAAGTAAGAGTCAAATTTAATTTTAAACGTGGACTAGTAGTCAAAGACTACAAAAGATGAGAAAACTCTTAACTGGCGTATAAATTTAAATTTCCGCAGCAAATAAAGAACTAGTAGCCTGGCCTCGAGAGGCAGTAACGTGCCGTCTTGCAGTCCAAAAAACTGATCTTAAATGCTATCTAACTCAATCTACGTTCTGGTAAGGAAAAGGAAAAGAGAATTTATAGTAATCTAAATCATAAAGCTGGTTAGTTTCAGATAATAACCGTCCGTGCATATTGATGGAACTGAAGTACTTGATGCAAAATTCTGAGATTTGCCCGAGGTGTTAAAATCTGATCAGCAAGGTACTGCTTCATTAATTGATAAAAAAGAGCTAAAGCTGGGTTTTTTCCCTTCCCCATCCCTAGTGTTTGTTTCGATCGCTATGAACCTTCTTGTTAAGGATCAATCACTATGGAATTAATAATCTCTCGGACCTCACGCTGCCAGCATGCTGACAGCTCTACTCAGCGTGGAGTGCTTACTTGCGTATGCAACTCAAAAACGCATTTCGCAAATAACGATATCACACCCGTCCAATGCCGGGTTATACTATCGGTTTCAAATGTAGTCCCAGAATCGAGAGGAATCAGCAAAGAATATCGGTCGCCTGTGTCTTTTTCTCTTTTCCATAACGAGTTTTCTGACCTGCTGTGGTTTTTATAGCCACGGTTATGATTAAGTTCCTTGTTAAATCTTAACGGAAGGCATAAACAAGCGCGCTTGTCACGCGGGATGAAATGCCAACTGCGACCGCAGACGGGGAGTCTCTGACTAGCAGCCGCTTTCTTAAATTAGTATAGATTAGTCCCAGGCTGTGATGTACAGACCTTCTTGATTTATTTCCATTAATTCTTTTTTTTTTTTCTGTCTCTCATTTTGTTCTCATCTTTTCCTTTTCTTTCCATCCACCGCACTCAAGAGTGAGTCTGGTGTTGAAAAGTCTCAAGTGTTTGTAGATTGATGGCTTCATTATAAACTTCTTCCGTCGCTTTCTGTGTCTGAGAGAGAGTTTTTGAAGGAACAAACAATATAACAAGCTAACGATCGTTTACGAGACGAACTTTTAATAATCAATGATATTTCATTATTTCGTTGTCAGGCTCCTTTCGCTAGGCTCTCAAAAGGATTTATTTATGTATTTATTTAAATTCCTTTTGTAAAGCATTGTGTGTTATGTTTAAATTCTAAAAGCGCAGGCTTTTCTTTTATTCCATTAAGAAAGTGCAACACATGTGGATTTCAATTGTTTTTCTCACTTTCTAAGCTTTCCGTAAAGATCCAGTGCCAAACGACGAGAAATGTAAAAAACAAAGCTCTAAAACTAATATTTA
>KK115313.1:305756-328521 GCA_000611955.2 Stegodyphus mimosarum | reverse complement strand
ATAACGCCCGACCACACAGTGCTCGCATCTACCAACATGCTCTGGAAGGTATACAGATGCTTCCCTGGCCACCGTACTCTCCTGGCCTGTCACCAATCGAACATGTGTGGGATGTGATTGGACGCCGTTTGCAGATTCTGCCCCTGCCTCGTTCAGAAGATTAACTGTGGCAAATGGTTGAAAGGGAATAGAAAACTATCCCTGAGGACACCATTCGCAATCTTATTGACTTTATGCCTAGACGTATTTCTTCGTGCATCGCTGTACGCGGTGGTCCTACATCCCACTGAGTGGACGCCGTCGCCGTTCTCGCTCTGTACTCTGGCTATCATTTTGAAATAAAGATCACTTATTGCTGCTTGCTGTCTCTGTCTTTTTTCTAAATTTCATAATTTTCTGACCACTCCTTCTTGGTGTTGCATTTTCAATGTGCAGTGTATATTGTATATATATATATATATATATTTCGCATAACCCAAAAACAATTAGCCGTAAAACTTTGAAATTTTGCATGTAGGATTGTTATAACATGTAGCTGTGCACCTCCCTTTTTCGTTGCAGTTGGCGGCACCAAACATATATGTGTATTCCCACCCTGCTACTCAGCACCTAAGCTCAGTATTTTTATTTTCATATGTTGGTAAATTGTGCTTTTTTTTTTGCTTTAAAAGTGGTTGAATGATGTTGTTCTTGTCTTCCGACTGAGGTTTTTAAGCCTTTAGTTAATCTGCATGCAATGGTTGTTGAATTATCAACAGTCTTAAAGTTGTTAAACTGCTAGTAAGCCTAACGAAGTCGCCAGAATAGTGAATTAAGTCAATTTCTGTCCGAACTTCAGTGTCTTTTGCCGAGTGGGACCAAAAGTAAACTTACAATTTTGTACACTGAAAAATCGTCCTTGTGCCTGCTGGCCGAATTGCTTGTTTTTGCGCAGAAACTCTAATTTTAATTATAAAAAATTTTTTTAAACTGTATTTGCTGTTTTATATGTTTTTCTGTGTTTTACAATTTTTAATGAAGATGTTTTGAGATGTTATGTATTTTTGCCTTGCCACGAAGTGAAAATTGAATTGATTGAACGAGAAATTTATCTCTAGTGAAATTCGAGGAAATAAGTTTAAATGAAGTGCAGCCAAAAATGTCTATAAATTTGATAGGCCGTACAAGGAAGTCATGTGGTGTCGACCTCACTTATTTTTAATTGGTCTTATCAGACATCACGGTTTGATCGGGACTGTCCCAGTTTGAAGATATGATCCTGGGTCCTGGATAATTCTTCATTTTGACTCGATTATTTGTTAAAAATTGTTTTAAATATCAAATATTGTTTTCAACAATGAATATCATAAAATCAAAGTACAGAGCCCCACTTACGGATGAAAGTACAGATTTCGACTTAAGATGAACATCTTGACGACTACTGATGAGCAGGAATATCATCATACTCTACTAATTAAGAAGCAGTAGCCTATGAAATGCAATGCCAAATATCACACTGACTTAAAGAATTACGTTTGTATGAAGAAATTTAATACCGGCGAATTATAGATTAAAGAATTTGTAAACTTTTTTATGTATTATTTAGCAATTACTTTACATAAGCTTACCATGAATAATTTTTATACTGTACGATTATGTTTATAGTTTTTTTTATGTCAAGCTGTAAACTTAACCTGAAACATTAAATGTGCCCGTCACCCCCGCCGACATTCTGGAATGTAGTATAAGATACAAAAAGGTTGGAGGTACCTGCAGTAATTTAATGTGTCGATATCCGAAATGGCCAAAAAGCCTTAATTAATGACAGGAGACTTTTAGATAGAAACAGGTAGTGTGTCTGCCCATTTAGCAGTTGTAATGAATGTGTTCGTACAAGTTGAGACAATGTGTGTCTGCTCATTTAGCAGTTGTAATGAATGTGTTCATACACGTTGAGACAATGAAGTAATTGATCAGATAATTCATGAATATACGAGGAGTCAGACACGGCATTATCATTTTCTCCTCCATGAGCAATCATTATAGTCAGTGCCCCATATAAAATAAATATTTTCATAATTCTAAAGCAAACTATACCTTTATTTATTTGTCATTGGTGATGACAACTTAACTAGTGCCCTTCGCAAATACACAGTTGCCTACATCGCGTTTGCTTGAAACTATACTGAGCAATAATTTATCTAAAGAGAAATAAATGAATTGTTTTAAAAGACGTCGGAAAGACTAAATGATATTCCAACGATAATTAGACTTCAGCTGATGTTTTGGATAAGAGTACCTTGAAGATAAACTACATTAAAAATAGTAATGCTATTGAGAGCTTTGATTTTACACTCTTTTTTCATTTTGACAGAAATAAATAATGAGGCTCTGTTATAAACGAGATGATTGTTTTTTTCCTTTGAAGCTGAATTGGGAATAAAACTATCAAAATCGAGATGAACAAACAGCCTATATCAGCGGTGTTCAAACTGCATATCGCGATCTCAAATGATGTCGTAAAAATTTATAGGGGGTAGCATTGTGGACAAAAATCGTTAAAATCTGGATTGGTAGTATATAACTAAGGGTCGATGCTCTGATTGGAGTCGCGAAATTAGTTTGTGCTCAGTTCTTTAACTTTTAAAATGCTTATTAGCTGTTTTGTATCGGCAAGTTTATGCTAGCTTTCACAGACGGTATATGTCAAGTCCACGAATGTTAGAAATTTTTTTTGTCTTCTAAATGTCAATATAATTTCTTTGTAAACCAGAAAATTAGTGCTAGTAATGAGATTGTCACAATTTTGTTTAAAAGTGTATTTTAAAACAATTATATGTTTAAGGCCGGATGATTTTGTTTATTTATGACCAAAACATGGTCTAAAAGATTAAGTCAAGCATCAAGGATGTAGGTATTACAGGACGATCTAGACTAAGACCTGCGTCCTCACAACTCAACAAGAGTGTCAGTGTTTTACTGACAATTTAGAGGTTTCCGAAACTTTATAACTGTGAAGCTTTATGAAGTTGCCAAGATGCGGATTTACATATACTGTATTGTCTCATAATAAACACATCATCGAATTTAGCTAAAAAAGTATATTTTGAATTCGTCTTAAGTTGCTGAATAAGAGAAATTATTATTTTTATTGCAGATGTACTTGAAGAATGGTTCGCAGTATAACAGTGTTGCGCTATATGTCGGTTGAGGAATTCTAGCGAAAGTTTGCTTAAGCTATCTAACATGTCTTGTGTCGCCAATGATGTGAAAGGCCATTCCTCTCTTCCAATCGCCAACTTCTTCATTCTTTTCTTCATACCAAGCTTCTTGTAGGCGTACGATAAACGGAAATGAATGATCTGAACTTTGCATCTTCTTTCATCTTTTCGATAGTCTGGATCATAGATCTACGCAATTTAAAAGCACTATAGTGTCTCTCATCTAGCCTACCGAAAGAGATGGCGTTTCATTCATCATGGGCCATGCACCATCAGTCAGAGGTCAGACTATGACATGTTTTTCCACTTCCAATCGCTTGTTGAAGACAAGATATAGGAAGAGGGGCGTGAATCCGATTTTTTTCTCTCTCCCTGCTTTAAATGTATGTGCGTGACCCCATTTTTTCTCTATGGAGCCATCTGTCTGGGCTGATGGGAGTTTTTATGATTGGCCATGTCTTCTTCGCCTCCCACTGCTGCATATAGGAAGTATTCGTTTTCTGATATGTATTCCGTATCTGTTAAGAGTGTTATAATATTTCATTAGAGATGTGTCTGTGATTTGAATGAGATGGCTATAACATGAACAGCTGAAGCACTTTTTATGCCGTATTAACTTGTTGCAGGCATGAAATTTGGCACTTTTTTTATTGTGATAAAACAGGTGATGTGTGTGTGAATGGAAATTTTGTGCGCGTACATTTCATTTCTGTCACGTCAGCTTTTTTTCTTGCGCATAATATAGCCTCGTGAATTAGTTTCTTGTATATTCTACCTACCGCATCGTATCTCTAGTCTTTTAATTGCTTAAAGAAGGAGCAAACGCAGGGTTTAATTTCAAAAATCAGAAGTGCGGAGCCTTGTGGAAAACCATCAGGAAACAAAAACAAAACAAACAAAAAAATGAATAACTATAAATAAATTAATGCAAAGTATAAATAAATTATTAAAATTCAGCAAAACGCAGAGCTAAATAAAAATTTAATAAATTATTCAGTTCATGATGAATCGTTAAATAATAAAATAAAATACCGCACCTTTTCTTATTTGAGGTTGCGGGTGGAATTACAATTTCATAAGAAAAGTTAAGAAATAACCGGGCTTCCGTTGAATTTAAGCCCCGAATAAAACAATATGGTATTGCATTTTAAAGGATGTTGGGAGGAACAACATTCTTTTTACAGCACACCATGAAAAAAGGTAATACAGTTCAAAGCGCCACGAATAAAAACAGAGAGAATGCTAGAAACAGTAAACAGAGTACGGAAGAAAATTTGGTTACGAAATTCCTTCGTCCAAAAGGACGTTTCGCCTAATTTTCCTATTCCCTTGTCTCCTGTGGAGAGTGTTATTTCACCACTTCTCCCACTGTCCTCTGAATATCAGCATTGCGAGCCAGATGGAGGAACGAAATGGATTTGGTTTATTTGATTATGACAAAGCATGCCAGGGCTATCTGCCTAAGGGGAGGGATGCCTTCGTGGAGGACCTTTGAAGGCCATCCGTTTGCCTGGAATAGAATCCTGATTGAACTAACAGTGTTTATCGTTATTACCTACCGCTCGGCCGCTAGACGGGCGAGATGCGAATTTTTCTCTATCTCTGTCTGTTCTTTCGTTCCTTAAATCTTTAATCTTTTAAATCCTACTTTTTAGTTTATATTAATATCTGCAATTATTTTTTAAATGAATTTTGATTCATAATTACTACAACTTCTTCGTTAGATTTTTCTTTTCAATATACAGTTTAATCTTAATTTAGATCATTTTTAATTTAGTATTTATATTTGTAAGTAGGAAAACAAAGAAGAGTCCAACACTTTCTGAATACGACCCCTGCCGATATAGATCTAGCTGTTAAGCAGAATGTGACAGAAATAAAATATATCTTCCGAAGTCCGAGATGCTAACTGAGGACTAAAGCAAGGTTTTGTGCAAGTCACAATTTTCGTACCCCGTGTTTAATTACATCCTTCCAAAAAGTTCCCTTTCTAGTACTTTCGGAAACAAAAAATTCGAAGACCAAACCGTCGAAGATTTCTGAAACTTTCTTTTAAAAATAATTTTATAAAACATGAATGATGTGCAGTTTTTATTTTCACATCCATGTATAGTTAGGAAATTATTGTAACAATTATTTTCATAGGTAATTTAAATTGATCACTGTCATATCTTTCCTCTTATTCATGGCACATGTATTCATTCAGACCAGTGGGTTATCAAAGGTAAAATGCACGTATTAGACAGTTTAAAGACAATAATATCTTAAGTTAACTGCTGCTCATATCTTAATGTTCAAACATGAGACTCGCGAGCCGCATGTGACCCTTGACTCATTTTTTAGCTGGCCTCGGTTCATTCAGAGAAAATAACAAAAAGTATATAAATATAATATTTTTAATATTTAAATATGTGCCTGCATGTTTTCCAGGAAACCGCAAATTTTGTATATGATTTTTATGTTCGGTAATGAGTATCAGTATGAGCAGCTTTTCTCAGTTATGAAAGGGGACAATTCGCAATGAGGTCCAAGGTAGTAGGCAATCATTTGACTTGAGCATATCGTTTTATATTCGACAAGTAATTGAATTTTTAGTTGTAAATTCTCGCTTTAATTATAACTCGCGGGAGGTGGACAAATGAAGCTGTTGAATTTTTTTTTGTCTGCACGTTAATTAAAGTTAGAGCGATATCTCACTGACAGTTAGGAAGTAAATTTGTAATGAAGTATGTTAAGTGGATATACATTTAAAATAAGGCATGGTTTAAATCTTCTAACGCCAGCCGTGCATTAACGAAAAAAATTACACTTAGCAGTGCTTACTTATACATTTAAGTCTATGCACATATGCTTAATATATTTGTCAAATTATCTTCTGTAATTTTCTTTTAAATTCTTCCTCTTACCTTAACCAAGATAGCTTTCAGAATCTTCTACAGTAAAGGCATCTGTTTCCTTTGAGGCTCCTGAGTTTTCTTCAACAGGTAGGTTATATTTGTTAGGGTATAAGCACCCTTGGTGTATACGAAACTATTCAGCCTTGAATTTGAGGGAACTGGAAGGGAGATTACCTTTCTCATATTTCTAAACTCGAAACCCAGCAGGTCCGAAAACTGGCTGATTGTGCTTAGATTGTGGGAAAAGTGGCTTTGAAAAGAGCCCCAAGCTCTAGATACCATTATCTGGAATTGCCTATAGGTTTTAACTGAAAGATGTATGAAAACATTTCGGATGACTGCGGCCACTGCCATTAACCAAGTTACAATTCTTAGGGATGTAGGATTGGTCGTTTTTGAATGGCTCAAGTGGAGCATGGTAAAAGGCAGCAGTTTGTGTGTGAACTGCTGCCTTCCCTGGCAGGACCTTCGAAGTGTTTTTTTTATTGGATTTATTATGCGTTCCATACTGAAAATATCTATTCAGTCTTTTTTTGCATTTAACAGTGCGCAAATTTATTGGTATTTTCCCGTCTTTATAGGTTACGCAAATGTATTAAACTGCTTTTGCGAAAAGAAGTGTAAACAGTAAACATATTTTTCAAATTTTAGCATTTTAATAGGTGCTTGCAAAATGCGTCGTAGGCTTTTAGAATATTTTATGTAGTTAATTGTTAATAAGCCATATACAATTAAAATTCTCGTTTAAAACGTTACCCGTTTATTAATTAAGTTTATTGTAAAAAATAAAATCTTCAAATATGTTTTTCTGGTTTAATATTAAATTTTCTCGTATAAAACTTTTTAATTTGAATAATTTTTTACTTTAAGAAATTTGGGTAATCTTTCTGGAAACTTTTTCTTCCTTCAGAAAGTAGATTTTTATTTTTAATTTTTTTTAAAGAAATTTTATTGAATGCACTTATTTCCCCGGACTGAACTGAACGAACCTCGGGAGCTATCTGTTTTGTTTCTAGAACAGTGATGGCTTTTATATTTGTCAGTACCTCTTGGATGACCATGCTATCATCATAATGGTTTCAAGATGCCTTGGAGAATTAGCCATTTAAGGCGGCAAGAATGGCTGCTAAGTTTCGGTCCATTTCCTTATCAATTCTTTAAAATCTGTAGCATAAAAAAAGAGAACCAGGAGAACGAAAACTCTTTTTTAGCTGTTTTACTTTTTATTTCTTTTAAAATGTATTGCCCATGTCTCAGGCATTTTTTACAAAATAAATAAATGAGAGTTTTAATTAACGAAATATTTCAAGAAAACATGTTAAAAAATCTTTAAAAAATGCAGGTTCTGTTTTGCATATTAAAGTAAAATTTGATGAATGCATTTAACACGAGGGGCCGTAAGTAAGTTTCGTCATGCTTTTTTGCAAGGAACTTTTATTATAACAAGAAAAATTCAGTGGCATGAAAATAAACTTTTGGCTATATTTCTTCGTAGTCGCTACCACATTGATGTATTTGCTATACCGTTAAATCAGTTTCAAGAAACAATCCACTTCTTCATTGCTTCGGAAGTTGACGTCCAGATAGAGCTTCAATGCAGGAAAAAGGTGGAAGTCTGATGGGCAAGATCGGGGCTGCAGGCCGATTGATCCAAGCAGAAACAGTAAACTAAACCTTGTTGCAGGTGTGATTGTCCATTTTAGTCTATATCAAAATGCATTTGAATCGTGATGGGTACATACTAATCTTCTGTACCGCTTTCTTAAATGATATTCTAGTCATCTGAGAGGATTTTGCGACACGTCAGTATGTCACGACATATCCCCTGAAAGTCACTGCTTTAAGAAATTCTCTCTTAATCGAATGCAATATTCAGCCATAAATATTTTCTGATTCTGCCTTGCGCAGAAGTCTAGAAATTAAAACTGAAGAAGCAATATTTTCTATCCGATGAGATGGGAAATACTGCTTTACTTCTTTCACTCTCTTTAATACTTAATATTTTTCAACCCAACCAACCTTCAACCAGTTAGCCAAACTTTTAAAATAATATTAATGTTCAAGTCTGTATATTTTTTTTTTTTTTTTTTTTTTTTTTTTAAATTCAGAATAAAAGGCGGAGAATTTTTGTGATAGCTTTAAGAAAAAAATTATCTTGTTTTGGAGGGGGTCGTAATAATGCAATAATGGGGGTGGGGAAGAAAACTTTTCTCAATTACGTAACATATGTCATTTGAAATAGCGCATAAAAATGCTTTCGCGATCAAATAAATTATTAGTTCGGCATGCAAATAAAGTGTTCATAAAGTTATATCAACAGGATGTATTATTAAAATAAAATTAAATCGAAGTCGGTTTTCGGAGCCATTCTACGCCGGTAGCGCCGTAGAATTTCACAGCCGCATTGTGAGGTGAAGCAATAAACTTCGGAAGTTTTGCTGTGTGTCTGAATCCAGCGCTTATCTGCAATCATCGAGCACTTAATCTGTGTTTCATCTTAAATGACATATGTTTACTTTTCTTTTCAAAAGTAGTTATTTATTTTCCTAGCAAATACGTGATGCTGATTTTTAAAAAAAAAATAATGCATTTTGAGAAAAGCAAATTTAATAAAAAATTTCGGAGCTCTAAGATTTTGAATAAGATAGTAAATGCAAAAATTTTTTTTATCTGGTTCTTTACTCTTGAGAATGCTCACATAAAATCATTTAACATTTAAATAAAAGCCTGTTTAATTTTTTTCAATTTTATTTTATGTATAGTGTCGCTGTGCAAACTACTATAACTTAAACAAAAGAATTCAGATTATTAGTAAATAATAACTAGAACATAAAGAGATCCATTGGTAAGAAAGTGAAGTGTATGAAAAGAAAACGCAGTCTGGGATAAGTAGAACAAATAGAGTCGTAATATGCTGAGGAAGAAAGCACTAGTAAACTTCCATAAGCATGGAGAGACCGAAAAAGGAAACATTCACACGAGCATAAATATACAAAAGCTGAAAGTCTGCACATTTTCGGAGCAGATAAGAATGTGCTGGGGGAGATAAAAAGCGTTGAAAGCATAAAAAGATGGGAGAGGGGGTCTGTTATACCCTCTCAAGCGATATTTGTAAGCAGACCCTCAAGAAAAGCTGCTTGCCTTGATGGTGGTGGAAGGCTCAATGAAGAGGCTCTCGTATTTCTTGGCAACCCTGAACTTTGATGGAAACTTCTGTCGTTCTGTTTGCCATAGTCTGCCAGTATCTGCCAAAAATGTGATACTTTTGAAAAAGCTCATCAGCTTTTATAACAGTATGCTGAAGTAGATGCCCGTTATCATAAAATCGTGATCAAGATGTACTTCTTGTGGTAAAATCTATAAATATACACTTCAAAGAAGCGAAATGATAATATAAATGTTGATCATTCATATGCTGACTTTGGTTGTTATCTTATCCATGTTAGATCATTAGAGACAATTGGATAAATCCTGCAGAAAACCTCTCCCTCAGAGGAGAATATTATAGAACGGTAAACAAATGCAGTAGTGAAGTAAAGGTATCATTCATTATTAGCTCTAAAGTAATTACCAGGTTATGAAATTTATTTAAATTGAGTTTAAACTTTGCATAGAAAATGAATCATTTGCCATTTATTATTATTTTAATGAAGAAAGAAAAAAATAAAAAACTTCTGTATGTTCGCATTTTACTTTACTTGTTAATGTGAGTTACATAAATTTTTGCTGCATGTGACATTACTTACGAATGTAACTTTGCTGATGGATGTTTTATACCATCCTGTACAATTGGATAACAATAACTTCATCATCAGCAAGACATGTAGCTGGAATTTAATGACAATATCAGGACAACAGAATCGATGTAATTAATTATATATATTATTTACTGATATAAGTTATATATGTCTGAAGAATCACATTTGTAACGACATGAAATTCATGCCTGCTTCCCTGAGCGCTAATGTAACGTTCGCGTAAATTTGCATACTGTAGACTATAGAGTGTATTCTGTTTCAGATACATATATTCATTATCATTTAGAACTTATTCGAACTTGCTTTTTATTCCTTATAACGTTCCCGCAACTTTTGTAATTAATGCGGGCATGTTAATACTCACAACTAGTATATATGTTATTATGAAAGACCGAGATCTGGTTGGCAAATGTCGACGTTCTCCGCTGAATGTTAACATTCACCGAGTCGCTTGGTGAATGTCCGAAATATTTGTTAAATATCATTATTTTTCACACCGGCAGCATTCACTATGCACTGATAGTGAATGCTGAATAAAAATATTTTTGTTACGCTAAAACAAAAATGCAGCTTTTTAAATCATACCTTGTGTAAACAAATTGTTGAACCTAAAACGAACAGTAGTACATTCTAAATCAGAAAAGAAAATAATGCCAATAATAAACTTACAGATAAATTATGTGATCAACTTCGAACAATCTTATTTATTGCAGCAGCTTAAACTGCTGTGACACTTTCACTTGCATAAGTGTCCCTTGCTTTTACGACTGCTTTTAGTTATAGCCTTGCTTCCCACTTCTCGAATTAGTTGCAGCTGCCTCTCTCGGCGATATTTTTTGAGAAGAAATCTTATTAGTGGAAAGTACCTTTTTTTACAAATTGCGAACTGATTACGGATATGAAGGATTTGCTTGAGGGTAATTTTTGTTTACTAATTAATAAAAGCCGGAATCTTCTATGTCAACAACAACCGCCAACACACTTCTGGCATCTGCACGACCACGGCTGACATCAGGGACTTGCATTCGTACAATATCACCAATGGGACCAGTTTGTCACTTCTCACTCGGCTTGTCGTTTCGACCACAGCTTATTTGTGCTTGTCGACATGTACCGGCGAGATCCGAATGTTAAGAATGTAACCAAATATTCCGTCTTTCATCGACGTATTTGGTGTGTATCGACATTCACTGGAAAATACTGACATTTTCTAATTTCTGTCTTTCACGGTAACATATATATTTCAAAGAATGGGCGCATATAGGTATGTGTATTTGTTACGCTTTTATCAGTGAGTCATATATCAGCTTATCAGCATATTATATCGCTCATATCAGCTTATTCATTGAAGTAGATCAGTATATTATAGGTACTTTATGTAAAGACAATTAAAGAAAATTATTATATTGTATTTTTATTATAAATTTTAACTTAAAATTAATGTAATTTACTCATTAATAGCATTAACTTGTGCTCCAGGTGTGCGGTCCGGTGCCGGTGCATTATCTCGTGCTGCTCTATTTTCCCCCCACAGAATAAGTCTAGTTCTATCGATGTTACCTGCAGTCGCATTTCATATTCTGCTCTTATTTTTTACCCCCGTATTTCTTATTTTTGTTCCTACATACGTCGAGAAAGATTTTTCACTTAAACATGATGTTCCGAATGACATTAAAATTTTTATAGCTGTGTGAGAAACTTCTGGGTTTTCTGCATGAATCTGCAACTAAAAATCTAGGAGCTGCTCTTGCTTAAATTTAGATTTCAACGTCGAATCTGTTGATATAGCCGTAAATTGTCCCTTTCTTCCTTCATTAACAAGCCCTTCTGATTTATCGTTATACTCGAAAGGATTTTTTATCCAGTCCTACTTGGTTTTTCCTTTTGGCAAATTTTCTTTTATAGTAATTGATAAAGGTGCTCAGTTATGTAATTTTTAACACTGTCTTGTAATTCATTTTCTATTAGAAAACTGTTTAGTTTTGCAAAGTATTGTTCGTCATTCTCTTTGACATATGTCATATGTCGAATTTTAATTTCTGCGGACCACAGTTTGAAGACAACTAGCTCATATGGTCGGAGTTATCCAAAAGATTCTAACGGACTTAGCAACCAGTTTATCTGTAACTCTGCTTGAGGTAAAATGTAACCATTTCTACTTAAAATGATTTGATCGTAATTCATGCATTACATTTCTTTGTGATAGAACATGACTTGATCATTTGTAGTATCGGTGAGGGTATGAGTTTATGCACTACAGAACTCCCGGATTTCAACTGAGATGAAAAGGGGTTATCTGTGAATGGAAAGGGGTTATTTATTACCTATGCATAACCAAAAGCTTTTCGTAACATCTATTTAAATGCTCATGGACGTCATACTGGCACATAAATTTACTAGCCAATCTTATTAAATTTATCTCACATCTTACAAATTCTTAGGATTCGAACCATTAACCTCAAATAGCAATCCCGTGTGAATGGCTGTGCCTTCAGAAATAGGCGAAAGTTGCTACGAAATGACTCCTTAGGAACTATGTGAAGTGACTAATACAAGACAAGAAGGGAGGGGACACCAGAACTTTTACAAAATTACTATATAACTCCGTCTCAGTTTTGAAGGAGAGTGACTATGGGAAGTTGACTATACAATGTAAGCTTAAACTACAGCATGTGACTATGGAAACAAATGGGAATATGTGAATATGTAACATCGAAAAAAAATTACAAAAGGTTAAAATTCGATTAAGGTAAGGCTTTATATACTATTGTTTATGAAAAATTAAATGTGAAAGCGTAAAATGACAAATCTGTAAATCATATGCAACAAATGTATTCAAACCGTCTGAGTCTGTTTCAAGCAAGAAATTTGAACCTGTGTTTCTCCAAGGGCCTTGCAACTCTGCACATGTATTATATTCTTATTTAGATCAAATAAACTTACGCGAGTTCGGTAAACTCCAGATACTTTCTTCTAAGTTGGCAATCAATTCCCTATGGATTATTTACAATGCGCAAAAAAAAGGGGGGCGAGGCAGTTCTGTATCTCCCGTTCTACTGGGCCGATTGACGAAATTCAAATTGCGTTTTTCATGTCTCGAAAGCGCGACGTAGGATATATATTAGATTTATATATAGCATTATTCTAACATAGACACAAAATGGGTCTTTTTCTGAAGTAACATACCAATTTTTGTTTTCTATATTTCGATTCTACGACTCAAATTATGCCTAAATATTAAATTTTGTAAAATTTGGTGCGAAATTTGCGGAGAAATTCAAAAATTTAATTTGGCGAAATTTTTTTTTCAATTTGCGCCAAGAATAATTCACTTGGCGAACTTCTTAATACGTGGCAACCTATTTTCCTATCCCTTCCATTGTAATGGAGCGGAAAAAAAGCCACATCATTCTTCTTTTAAATAATTTCCGCAAAATGCATACATCACCACATTAGATGTTATTATCGCTTTCAACAAATATGCCAAATTTCAAAACGCGCCGATATGTAAATTCACGTATATATTCGAAAATTTTAAATAAAAAGCTCTAATTTTTGGTAGGTATACTTAGAAATATACCTACTTCAAGTTGATGGTAAAACTTTTATAGGTTCAAACGTTTTTTTAAAAAATTTATAAAAATTATTTAAAATACAAATTTTAAAAATAAATCGTAAAAAAAGGTGAATTTTGTTTGGAGTGAACCTAAATTCGAACTGTGAAAGAAGGAATCAAGTAAGTGTAATAAAAAAGAGATATTAATAAATACATACCAAATTGAACTAACATTGAAGAGCTAAAATTTTGAGAGTTAATTTTTAAAAACTACTCCTGGGATTTTTACAAAACTTGGCAGTTTGGCATAATTTGAGTCATAGAATCGAAATATGGAAAAAAATTGGCATGTCATTTCAGAAAAAGTCCGATTTTGTGTCAAAATACCTATATTAGAACAATGCTATGTATAGATCTGATACATATCCTAAGTCACACTTTCGAGACATGGAAAACCCAATTTGAATTTCGTCAATCGGGCCAGTAGAACGGGAGATATAGAACGTCCCCCCCGCAGTCTACATATACCTGGATCGGAAGTCAACTCAGCAGTTTTAGCCCCATTGAACGGATCCAAGAGTCTCTCACATCTCTTCCCTTGCCATCAAATCTGTCGAGAGGACTTCTGGCTCAATAGTATTTGAAGCGTCCCCTGTCCCGCGCATAGGAGACAATCAACGTCTGTGACAAGAAATGGTAAAACGGTTCCCACCTCTTTAAAGAGGTATCACCGTGTAAGCCAAACAGCTGCTGTACCGGTCAGGCCGGCAAATGACTTAACACAGAAATGTAAACGGAACTTAAATATTAAAAAGTGTTATGCAGAAATTTACGTACAAAAACATAGTGCTCCTATGAAATGAATTACTCATTTTAAATTAACTCGAAACCTTTTGCCAGTTATTAAAATCTGAAGTCTTGATGCTTTGTTATAAGTTTGCTCAGTCTGCATAACTATTGGTAAGAAATTATTTATAATCAGTAATAAATTGTCTGTTGTTTCCTTCATGTTTTGATTGATAAACTGCCGGCATATTTCATTATTATCACATAAGCTACTTTCAGGACACTGATATGTAGATCTGTTTACAGAAGAATGATAGGAAAATAATTAGCTGGTATCTAGTAGAAAATAAGCAATATGAATTAGGCTAAAGTTGTGATATTAATTGGGATTTTACTAATGGCCTGAATTTGGTGCAGAGAATTGCTGTGATTATATTTGTGAAGCTATCACATACAAAGTCTGTCAACTAAATGATACACAGCTGGATTATTTTTGTGTTGGCGCTAGATATTAAAACGCCAATTAGTTTCATTCGCATAGTTTCTTTTACTTGTGATTTTAACGTTAGACATGAAAGCGTTTACATTGCGAATATAAGAAGCATCGTTTGATGATGGATTTAATGTGGACGTTTCTTGTCCCTACAACTACTTAGGTTATATGGCATTTATATTTGTAAGCCGCATTCCATTCTAACTAAATAGTAGTAATAATTTATTTCCATTCTTTTTCGAGAGTTCTGGTCTTATAAAAACTACCATAGCTTCTCCTTTCTTCTTGTGGGAAATTTTTTTCTCAAGTACTAAATCGTCGCTGATAAAGTCCACTCCATCTACACCGTCTGAAGAGAGGTGTAAACTAGTCTATGACCATCGAGTTTTTTTACACCTCTTCTTTTTCTGTCGCACCCCTCGAGTACCTGCTACGTTAAGTCTGATTAATGGAATGAGCCCATCCAGGCAGAAGTCGTAAATTTTGCGATTGCGTCTCCCGGAGAGGGACAGATAAATTTGTTCGATAACTCTTTATGGAACTGGAGATCTTCGTTTTCTGCGGTGAAGAATGTGAATGCTTTCGTTTTCTTTGGAGTGCCTCTGCGAGAACTTTTGTTGTTGGCACTTTGTTGAAAGATAACCGGGGTGTATTTTATGGGAATAAGAATGTTTATTGTTGAGTTCTCTCCTATCCAGTATTTCCTAATTGGTAGGCTTGGTCTTTTTTAAAGCTTTAAAGGATGTTAGTTTCTTTGATTGGAGGGGGGGGGGGCTGATATCTTGAGAAAATTCACCAGATCCGCATAGAGGAGGATGCTGTTCCATAACTTCACCAAATCAGTTCAGTGCTGATTTCTGTCTGCATCCATAACGGATTCAAAATTCGATTCGCGTTTTTCTTCGTCCAGAACTTGAAATGGGAAAAGTTATCTTTCATGTTAACAATAATATCCTGATATAGACCATTTTGTTTTACATATTACAGCTTTGTGGCTATATATGCAAAAGTACCACAAATTTATCGAAAGGTGTAATGAATTAGAAATCAGACTACGATTTAAGAGCCATAAAGATCTCATGAAAGGCAAATTAATAAAAAAATGCTTTATTATTTTTATTATACCTGCTTTTAAAGGTTTGCTTTTAGAAATTCCATAAATGCAGGGCTTCGAACCGTAATTTTTTTTGTTCCGGTTTTCGTTCCGGTTCAACTAAAAAATTAATATCGGTTCAGTTCCGGTTTTCGCTCCGCCAAAAATAACGGTTTTCGGTTCAGTTCCGGTTTTCGCTCCGCCAAAAATAACTGTTTTCGTTTCAGTTCCAAATGAATAATTTCATTTTATGTATATTCTTATTTGTACTAAAAATATAATTCTATCATAAACAAAAAATGTAATTCTATCAAAATTTAGAAGATTTTATTCTTTTTTTAATTGGTACACTATGTGAATTGATACAAACAGCAGGTACGATAAGAGCGGTGAGCAGAGGACGGCGAGCATTGGCATTGTTATCCATTATCAAAATCGCATTTGACAACTAGGTTCATGATTACCCACATTCGTCGTTTGACTCTCACATCGTGCACTTGGCCTTGCAATAATTATGTAAAAAATATATTATTTATTTAACATATGAAAATTGCCTCTAATTATTAATATATCTTCTAACGTGGTTTCACTGAGATTACTTCTGTTGTCTCGGAGAATAAATTTCAAACCTGAAAACGCTCTTTCAACACTAACTTGTGTAGCTGGAGCTGCCAAAACCACCATTGCAATCTTATACAAGTGCGGATATGTAATTTTATTCTCTTCCCAGAAATCTAAAATATTATGCTTTATATCAAGCCTTCGTACATTGTCAAAATTATTTAAAATGAATTCAATGTCAATCTCGGTAGAAATAGAGGTTCTATGTGTTTTTATTATTGCCAATTCTTTACTTTTTAAAAAAGTCTCTAAATCGTCTTCATTTTCATCGCTTTCAGTAGAAGATTTTGTTTCCTCGTTTACTATTGAAATGGACTTTTCAAAAAATTGTAATTTGTTCCAAATATTCTTTAAATGTTGCACAGCCTGTACCTTTTGTGACGTGGAAAGCAAAATTTGATAACGCGGGTCCAAATAAACTGCTCCTACTAAACTATCAATTTCTATTAACAATGCTTCCCTGTCAGATAACTGATTATATAAAATATCTGCAAAGAAATTTTTAAAATTTCGTAACTTTATTTTGCAATGTGTCCAAATTCCGTAAAAATCGCTTAAAGTTAATTCTTCACTTTGTAGTTTCAAAGTTGCTTCCGTTAGGGGTTGTAGGGTATCAACAATTAATTTTAATTTCACCCATTTACTGTCTGCAAAATAGTAATCTAAATTATGTTCCGCTAAAGATGAGCTAAAATCTTTGCATTCCAATAAAGATTTTAACATATTATATGTACTATTCCATCTAGTTGGACAATCCAAAATTGGTCTTTTAGTATTAACGTCTTTAAATTTTAACATAAGAGATGGAATGCGCAGCTTTTTCACCAACCCCCTAGCATCAGAAATAAATTCATTGAAATCGGCGTTTTTTATAGAGTCTTTAATTGCTAGTTGCAATGTATGTGCAGCACATCTTATTCCGATTAGTTTATTAAAAGAAAAGTTGTGATCAAAAAATACTCCATCTTCAAAGTGATCCCTAGTTTCGAAATTTTCATTTTCCATTTCGATAACTTCGTCTTCAATTTCGGATCCTAATAAGTTGACAAATGAAATCATATTAGCTCCATTGTCCGTAGTAATTGAATAAATTTGCTGAATATCGATATTATATTTTTCTAGTACTTTTTCAACCATATTTTTAATATAAATTCCAGTATGTTTATCTTTCAACTCTGTCATTCCCAAAGTAAACAAATTTATTCTTCCGCCTATTATCAACTGAGCATTGATTCCCAAAATTGATCTATTTAATCTGGTAGCTATGTCAATTTTTAAGGAAATTACTTTTTTTTCGAGTGCTGTACTTATTTCAGAGACAATTTTAACAGCTGTCTCTGGTATTAATAATTTAATATTTTCAGAATTTACTGAAAAATGATTACCTATTGCATTAACAATTGGGTTCAAAATCTTTTTGAATCCTGAATATTCTAACATTTCAAATGAACAGCCATTAACAGTAATAAGTTCAATACATGCTTTAAGGACTATTTCCTTGTTTAATTTTACTTTCAAAAATTCTGATTTTACGTATTTATCCAAAGTTTCTTGTGAACCGCTGGATCCGCTGGTACTTGGAGTAGCTTCATCTCTTATGTTCAACTTAATTTTCTTTTTTTGCTGTACAGTTTTAAATTCATTACTATGATGTCTTTTTAAATGTCGTTCTAAATTGGCAGCATGATTTCCAATCATAGAAGTGTCGCATATATTACAAATACTCTTATTCTCTGTTTTGTGATATGTGAAAAAATCCCTGCTAGTATTTGTCTTATTTCTCCCCATTCTAAAAACGAAAAGGGAAAAAAAATAAATAGATCAAATAAATTTTTAAAAATATACAGTTATTAAATTATAGCTATAGAATAGGGTCTGCCCCTCAAATATAAATTAAGTAATAATTAGTGCTGTACCGAGTACTCGGTCATTTACTACTCGGCCGAGTACCCAGTAATTGGTTTTAAAAAGTTCCACTGATATGCTCATGAAGAATTTTGCATTTATTGAAATGAAAACATGAATTTGAAGCATATAATCATAAATTCTATTTCAATTTGAAATGTAACTAAATATTCACCCTAAAGACAATATCGAACAAATCATAGACAAATTTTAAAATATAGTCTGAGAAAATGTGCTATTTGTTAGTATACAGAACAAATAGATTTTAAAAATCAATACACTGGTACTTACGTTATCAGTAATTCAACATCAGAAGACAGAGCCGTATGAGGACTTGGCGAAAAAGGTGGCCGTCAGGGGCGCAACTGAGTTTGGAGCGCAAAACAAAAGAATAGAGAGCCGGTTGAGAGTTACACGCTATTTTTTATTTATTCTTTACTTGACTAAATACTTCTAGTTGACCATTGTAGTTAGTCTCCAGGAATTAATACCGACTGTCACTAGCCTTTTTACGTCTCCTGACCAATTAGACAAAGACACGTATTAGTACGCGTACATCACATACTTCCTGCTGAGCAGCTGGTTTGTCTATCTAAACAGTCTATACAAACATCCGTGGATGATCGCATGCTGAGATGTGAAAAATAAAATATAACTCGATATTTTTCTTAAAAAATCATCTATACTTCTAGTTTAATCAACTGAATTAAATATGTCTTCTACAAGTAGTTTCATGCGAAACTGAAACAGAAAAATACTAGTGAATATCAAAATAGGAAATCGAGAAGCAGTATACATGTAATGATAATTATAAAGTTGACGTTAAATTAGAAAATATTGATAAGTTGGTAACAGTAACAAAATGACTGAAAGATATATCGAACCGAAATAAACCGATATTTTTTTTCGGTTCAGTTCCGGTTTTCGTTCCGACCAAAATAACGGTCTTTTCCGGTTTTCGGTTCAGTTCCGGTTCGAAGCCCTGCATAAATGTATCAAGAACGTAGGTATCAGAAGTCTTCAATAAGTACAAAATGCTATGGAAATTAATAAGCAAATAAGCGGTTCCTTTAATGGCATTACGGTTGAATGTAAAGAAGGCGGCGTTTAAATTTTTAATAAAATTGGTAACTGTTTTATTTTGAAGCCTGTTTGTGTGTGTGTATTTGTTGTTGGTGAGTTGGCAGTATTTAAGAAAAATTAAATAATTGAAGCAGTGTATTTAAAAGTTTCTTTTTTTGAGAAAATTTGTTTTTATGGCAATATATGTAACGCCTATTTTTTTTATTTTTTTTTTTATTCACAAAACATATATTATCCCGCTAGAATTTAGTTGAAATAGTATATAGAGATTGTATTATGATACTTAAACTTTATACAGTGTTAAGAGCCCGCGATGCAGGCAGTTTGGTTATTTTTAGGAAATAAAAAAATCACGGTGACAACTTTACAATATATTCATAGCGAGTCCTTAAATCTTTCATGTCCATCGCCATGGAAATGAAAGCAGGAATAAAGACTGCAATTAAAAACATTGTCCGTTATTACTTTTAAACTATTATTCAAGTTAATTAAGGTAACAAAAATGTAAGGAAAGATTAGACTGTTTCCTAAAGAGGCACTTTATGCAAGGAACGCATTCTCAAACTGTTAAGATCAAGAACACAAAGAGTTGGTGTGGTTTGGTGGTTTCTATGAAATGTGGTTTCTATGAAATCAGGGCAAAAGAGGGAAAATTCAACTGAAAAAATATGTGATCTGTAATAGTAGATATTTTTTCTTACTGGGTTTTATCATCATTATTATAACTTTTGCTTTTAATGAGGTAATCTGGCATTAGAAAATTTTGCGCCTTCCTCTGTTATGATAATGCCATCCAGTTTATTTAAATCGCGAAAGTTAAAATTAGAGATGGAATGAATCTTGAACTTTCTCGACTCTACATCTTAAAAGGAAGGTAAAAGTAACAGTTAAATTTTTTTACATTTTCGCAGAAGTTTTTAAAATCAAAGTAAGTCTAGACAGAAAGGTTTACTCAGAGAGTTAGCACAGATAAACTTTAAATATACATGTAGAATGGTAAATTCTTTCCAAGAAATTGAGAGTAGCACTCAGGTCTCTCTGTTAACAGATTTGTAAGTTAAGATTTGAGAGAATTGAATGGTGAAAATAGCGCGAAGATTTGCGTTTTCAAACCTAAAATCTTTTTCCAAGATTTATAGGATTCGAGGATTCATATTTCCTATTACTAGTTAATATGCTATAAAAATTTGTATTGCTTAGTTTGACTAGTCTTAACTATACGGCTGTTGTAAGAATTTAATTACAGATGAATAAAAGTATAACTTGACGCATTATATTATATTCAAATACTGTATGCTAGAAAGAGAGAAATAATTTCTCAAATAAAAAATAAAGCAGCGAATTAAAACTTTATGTGAAAATAAGGATTTGTACCACAATAATATCTTAGACTTAAAAATTTTGTGTTACCTATTTGCCCATCTATAAAGTTTCGTATATGTTCTTTTTATATTGTAAATATGCTTTTATGTTATGGTGAAATCAAGTTTTAAAAATGCAAAAATTCGTAACTCCAAAATCATATGTGCTGACTAAATTTTCTTTTTACTTTCCTTCTTTCCCCTTCCTATATCATGAGGAGTAAATATTTAAGCATAAATCAAGTTAAATTATAATTGTCTGTTTTATAGATCGGAAATGAATTCGCTTACACGCGTTAACGTGATGTTCCTAATTCGTGCTGCTATTCTCCCTGTCTCACATTCTTTCCAGCTGTGTGCTATCATTCTATTTCCTTTCCAATCCTCCCTCTCTGAAACTGATGTCGTTCCACGCTGCATAAATATAAACCTTTTATATTCTATATTTGTATTTTTTCTAATTTTAATCGCGTGTGGCGTGTCGCCAGGTGAAATCTCTCAGTGTCTTCTTCCCTCCCTAATTCCATGGTCTTCCATCCCTCGTTTCCTATTTTTAAATTTAGGATAATAAGGTCCATTCATGATTTTCTTCCCCTTCCTCCACCCCACCTATTTTAGGCAATAAAAAAAGCGAACTGTTTAAGCGTTTATTGCTGCTGTGATACGGCTGTCGCTTGTTCAAAAAAAAGAAAGGCGCGCGATTTGTCATGCCTGCACATGTGTGGATCTGCTTTGCGTCACATGTTTGCAGACAGACGAAACAAAATAAAAGTATGCCTTGCTCTCTAGTCCAGTGACCATTATTAACCTGTGACCTGAAACGTCAGTAAATTTAAATTAGCGCTCTTAATGAATGCATTAAACGCTTAAGAATGTTGTATGACTCAAACGTTGATGTCAAGAAATTTAGAAAGTCGTGTGACCGACTGTATGTATCACATGCTCCTTCTAACTTCGGTGCCATGTGACTTCAGCTTCTTGAATTTTCGCGTTCTAAAGCATGTACGGAATAGTCTGTTACTGTTACAACAAATGAATAAAGGAGTATATATATAACAAATAAAAATGTGCAACCTGAAATCTTTATTAGGTTACTAATCTTTCGCAGACATTACGATGTTTAATATTTAAATCAAAAATGTGGTCCGAATAAGCAATTAAATACAACTTCAAATCTTTAGAACTGCCATTTTCATTTATTTTTAACAATAACAATGGTAAAGGGGGGGGAACTGGTAACCACGGTAACGCTTTGCGACTGCGCAGATAGTCTCACAGACGATGTCAGCGTATATAAAATTTTAAACCAATAATCTTTCAGGACATTTTATTAAATTTAGCAAATGTCCCCTTCTTTTCAAATTAATGATTCTTTTATTGTGATTATTTAGAATGAAGATGAAACTGTCACCAGCTTGGTAAATTTGGGGAAATAAACTACGAAATTAAGGATTACTTTAAGGATGATAAATATGCGTTTGTAACCACAAAATGCAAGCATAAAGTAATTGAGGTGAAACCTTGTACAAAGCAAGATGTTATAGTTATTGATACGTTTATTAAATTTAAGGAGTTAAATGAATTTCTGAATAGCTGACGCCCAAAACGAAATATCACTGTGAACATCCACAATAGGATGAATGCTGGAAACTCATACTAGTATCTAACGATATATAAACATATTAAGAAATGTGAGTGCATGCTATATTCTTCCAATGATTATTTACTATTAATTTCTCCTTTCAGGTCAGTCTCCTCGTCCTCCTCGAATTACGGAACATCCATCGGACATTTTAGTCCGCAAACATGAGCCTGCGACTTTGAATTGTAAGGCAGAAGGTCAACCGGAACCGTCCATCGAGTGGTACCATGAGGGAAATCGGGTGAGGAACGCCGCCAACAGAATGCAGCTGCCTAGTGGAGCTCTATTTTTCCTACATGTACTTCACACTAAAAGAGAACAGGACACTGGCACTTACTGGTGTGTGGCTGCTAATGAATTAGGCAAAGCA
>KK115313.1:286187-305709 GCA_000611955.2 Stegodyphus mimosarum | reverse complement strand
TTATTTCAGACTTAAAAAAAAAAAAAAAATCATTGAGCGATAGTAGACTGAAAGTTCGATTCCTGTTACAGATAATCTGAAATGGTTCCATGAAGTTCTTATATTTATGTAATAAGTCTCATAATTTAATCTACTATAGTGAACACTCGATTTCTGTTACTGATAATCTGCAATGGTTCCATGAAGTTCTTATATTTCTTTTAATAAGTCTCATAATGTAATGTAATATAGTGAACACCTCTAACCAATTATCCAAGAAATATGCATGTGTTCATTGGTATTTGGGCCTGGAAATTATTAGTTCTTTGAAAAATTTTTCTCGGTATAGATATCTAGCCGAAAATCTCCTTTGGAAACCGTCGGCTAGATCTATGGCAACAACCAATGGTCGGTCTATGGCAATGGCAACAATCAGTCGTTGATCTATATAGTAATGGCAGCAACCAGTGGTCGATCTACATTTCCGATCTATTGCAACAACAAATGGTTGATTTGGATACCTATGGCAACGACCGATTACTCACAGTTGTATGTACGAAGTGTCACGTCACCTACTAAACTTAATGATCATTTACTCATGAACTTTATAAAGAATCAATCGCGCCATTAAACTTTTATTTGTAGTGACAATATTGGGCAATGACTGTCAACTGGTGGTCCTAAGACTGCATGCATCCCGCTGTTAGATTAATAAAATCCATTAGTGTTGACTTCTAGATTGCATGCGGCCCGCTGTTAACTACTGAAATTTATTAATATTGACTTCCAATTTCCGAATGTATGTATATTTTCATGCTATTATCTTCCGGACATAAATATAGACAGTGTCATTTGAATACTGACATGTTTCTCTTTCTTTGCGTGAACTCTTACATTATTCGTTAATTTGCAGCATATTTATATCTATAAGATTTAAGAATAAAAATATTTTTTGAGAAACGTATAATCCGGACAAGATTTTGAATTTCTTCGTAGAATCTTGCTGTAGATCTTAGTGATGTTCTATGAGCCAAACTGTTCATAAAGATTATTTGAAATCCTGAAATAAACATTGTTTGTTATTCCAAAACATGTTCCTTGGATAATTTGCTATTCATAGCATTTGTACTACCTGCGACCCAAGGCACTAATTAAATTGGACCTTGGAAGTGCGAAGTCGACTTCCACCGATGCGAAGGTAAAGTAAATTTTTAGACGCTTTGTGCAACAAATATTGTTAGATATTCATCGGTTTTTGAAATTTTAATATCTCATGTTGAAATGAGAAAGCATTTCGATTTATTTAAATTGCTTGATAAGTAAGATTTTGTATTTGGACAGGATCACTCTTATTCCCCTCAACCTCAAAAATAGAAAAAGTTTCATTGTTAAATGAACTAAACATGTTTCATTCGATAATTAGCGACTTAAAAATATATCACGTCACGTAGGATATGGAAGGGAATGATGATATTAGAAAAAAAAAATCGCAAAATGTCCCATGTTAAACTAAACGAGTGTATAAATACACCCATTTTGTTTTGCAGTAGAAGAGACGAATTTAAAAAATGATGCGTTCGACCTGTTAAAATTCGGCCTGCCAAATTCTGATGAGTTATTACTAAACAGAAAGACTTGAAATCATTCTTATAGCAGGCTCTTCCGTTAAATATACGATTTTTTTATGCCTTAACTTGTAATCCTTATTCAGCTGAAGTCAACAGGCTAAGAACATCTCTATTACTTTGTCATAAATCTCCAATTCCATTATTATTTTTTTCTTCTCCTCTTAGTCGTCTTTTTTTCTTTTGACTGTGTTCCTCCAAGAATGTTTTTGGAATTGAGGAACCTTTTCCCTTTTCCCTCCTGAATCGAGGGAATGCGGAACGGAAGGGAATATACGATAAAAGGGATAATGCCGAAGAAATATATTCTTTTACTTTTTTCTCCTAGTAGCGCTTTTTTTCCGTAACTATAACTGCTATCGTCAGCGTTATGAAATGAGAGCGTGTTGAAATACTTCTCGCCGGATCTTTTCTGAGTGATTTTTCTAAAACATTCTCAATCATTCGGAAACCTGAATAATTTTCCAACACATTACTTATTTTTTAGGTGTTAAAAAGTTGCGACTACTTGCTAAATTTAGCATTGAAATTTTAATACCCCAAAACGACTTATCAATAGACTTCTGATGAAAATAGAAATCGTTCCTATGCTGGTTACCGAAGTAATACAATCAACTTGTAACCAACCGAGCCATGGGTAAAAAAGTTATGTTTATTTATTACGAAATAGATGATGGAAAAATTGCGGGCAACAAATCATAAACGTTAAACGAAACTGTCTACCGAAAAGGAAGAGAAAAATGTACGGTATAAGAGCAATGATAGCAGAAGTGATGTTACAGTTATTTATGAAGTAATTTCTTCGTTTCTAAGAATTTTCATTCTTCCGTTATTTGGGCGTAGCAGCTGCTCAGTAGATAATACTGCCAAACACTAGTAGTTCGACCCGCATTCGTTTTCATAGTTTTCTCGATGTGTCACACGTGAATACAAGCCAATTTACCTTGGAAAATTTTTCACAAAAGCTTACCTTCTCTTAATCAGATAGCCATAGTGTGTTTTTATACAATCTAATAAATCCAAAATCAAAATTTTCTGTAATTTATAATGTATTATTTTTATTTTCAGTACTAATTTAATTCACATAAATAAATAAACTTGTTCTCTAGATTAAACTACTTGAAAATGCAGGCAAATTTTAATAATACTATTCAGTTAATTATAATAACTGCGTATAGTGTAACATGCGTATAATATGTAACATTAACTGCGCATAATGTAACATGAATATGTAAAGAAGTGAAGCTTGCCGGAAAAGGGCCAAGTCCGTTTAGTATGTAAATGGCCATCTCGCTTATTTAGCAAGATACCAGAATCACGTATCATCACTTTGCTACTAGCTTCAACTGCTGTGAGTTTTTATAGTCGATTTACTTTATTGCCTTAAGGCCAGTCACGGTAATTTTTTGAATTATGGCACAATCGCATTTTACACCCGCTGTTATTTTGGCAAAGTCAACGAGTTCAGAGCTAAGTTCGTGAATTCACAAAGATCTTATCAGCGAATGAATTGAGCATTGCGGTCTTAAAGGTCTTGAAATTCAGTTTCTAATTCATGTATATACTACGGTTATAAGGTATTTCTCCCGCCTTCTTGGTATGCCTTCGTGGTGTAATGGTCAGCACGCTCGACGCGTATTCGAGAGGTCCGTGGTTCGAGTCCTGGCGAGGACATTGCTCATTTCTCACATCTCCTGCTTAAAGCAAAATCCTAATGACTCTACAGTAGCGAACGAACAGGGACAAGGTGGTGGATGATGATTCTCCACTACCAGGATTTGGCAGTTGAGGCCCCTAATTCCCAGTCGCCCTTTAAAAGGGAAAGTATATAAGGGCATTGCTCATTTCGGCGAGGACATTGCTCATTTCTCACGTCTCCTGCTTAAAACAAAATCCTAATGACTCTACGCGGTAAAAACTCGAAGTCTGGTAAATCTTAGGTTAAAACTATCATTTACCTTGGTAAAAGTCTAAAGTATGCTTTAATATGATTCCATTTCTGCCATTTACCAAGCTTTTGTGGTAAACCTAGGAGTGACCAGCGCCTTCCGGTAAAAACCCGGATTTTCCATTCGCGGATGTATACAGTGTGTCCCAAAACGGTTAAAACACATTTAATTTTTTAATTGATAATATAAACTGTAAAAGTGGTCAAAATAAGGAATGATTTAAGATTATGTCGATGGAACTGTCTTAAAATTATTTTTCAAAGAGTTGCAAGAAATAAAAAAATGCAATGTTTATGCTACTTCATAAATAAGATCCCATGTGAAAAAACTGAACTAATGTACAATTCTCTCGATAACTACTAAAGAGATTTCAATAGTTTTTTTTTAACAAATTTTGGTAATAGTTAAAAAATTAAATTTAGAACTTAGAAAAAATAAAAATAAAAATTATGAAATTTAAAAAATAAGAAAAATGTAGTATGTTTTTCTTTAATACTACTACTTTAATACCTCTTACTACCTGTTACAACAAGGTTGACTGTTATAGCATTTTGAATGACAATGTTATATTCTTGTTCTTGCGATTCAGTTCCTTAATCATACGCCCTCTTCCACCGTGGCAAAATGCGGTATGAGCATCTTATATGACGGTGAAGACTTCATTCTGCTTTTTCTGAAGATAGTGGTGATATAGGTCTGTCGTCTCCTCCAAAATTTAGAATATCATTCAGTTTCAACCTTCTGTTAATGAAGTGTTTGTTTTTCCTTCCCACATTTTTCTTCTTTTACTTCATTTATTAAAGAAGTGTATTTCTCATAAGCTGTTATCGTGCTTATATTTTACAGATTGAGACAAAATGTCGTAATCACTCATTTCCTTTCAGCAAAATAAAAAAAGGCAAAGTATGTTAAAATGGAAACAAACTGCTTTTATTTTAGATCATAGCCGCGTACACTTGTTTGAATTCGCTCGAGCTAGAGTGCAGATGTTGCAAATAAGGAGGCAAGAACAGAAAAGTGTCGCGACAGAATTTGCATGCACAGGCTTGTGCAAAGTCGATTTAAATCCCTCTTTTCGGGCTTTTACCGGAAGGCGTAGGTAACTCCTAGGTTTTACCGCAAAGGCTTAATAAAAAGTGAAATGGAATTATATTGAAGCATGCTTCGGTCTTTTATTAAGCCGCTTTGGTAAAAGCTAGGTTTCACTGGTAAAACCTAGGTTTTACCAGACTTCCGGCTTTTCCAGTAATATGTACACTATTTACAGTCTTTTAGATATACAGAATGTTGAAATTTGCGATTTCTTGGTCACGTGACGTGAACTAGCTAATGGATAAGTTTCTTTGGGAAATTAAGTTAATCGTTAAGGCAAAATTTTGTAGAAATTTAACTGCAGGTACTTAGTCATTAAAATAATTTCATTAACTTTTAAATTTCATTTTCATAATTTGCGTAAATAGAGAAATTACCCTGAAAATTCATTTTTAGTTAGTTAGTCATTCATTTTTAGGATAAGTTTTTTTTATCAAAATTCATTTTAAGTCACATGTTGCAGGCCGACGAATGGGAAATGAATGTAAGTAATGTCACATGGTGTGATTTGGCTAATGGCGAACGTTCACCTTAACCTTTGGTAGCAAAAGTTTTAGAAATATACTAAAACATTAAATCATAATGATGATTAAATAAATGAAGTAAATAATAATTGTTAACCAAAGTCCTTAGCCTGCTTTACCAGCTAACTCACAGTCCATTTCCCGCTTTGTCAGAAGAAATAAAAGTAGATGAACAAAACATTTCTATTTACATGTGTACAGATTTACTACGTGGTGAATCATTCTAGGTCTTGTAATAGTGTTTTTAACTGTTGAATCATAGTTTTCAATTTCTTGAATGGCTTGATAAGGAGAATTTTGCATTATTTGAAAGAAATTATGTGCTGTGATCAGGATTTCGTCATGGATACATTTTAGCTTTAATTTCTCATGGATGTGGGAATTTGGTACAAACCACGGAGCATTTACGATGGTTCTAAGTATTTTGCTTTACAGGACGTTGATCTTTAATCTTTCTCTTTTCAAAGCGGTTGCCCAAGCCGGGACGGCGTAGAGCTCATGCTCTACGAATAAAGTCAAATAAAGAGTTCTTTTTACGCGGATGCTTAATTTAGATTTTCTTCCTGTAGTGCAATATATATCTATAAATGCCGCATTTGCCTTATTTAGTGTAGCAGGTGCATAATTCTTTGAAGGTCAAGTTTTGATATAATAATAACACCGAGATACTTGTAAAAATTTTTAACTGGTAGAATTTCATTTTCAATTTTGACTTCAGTGTTGATTCTAACTTATCTTTTGTATGCCTGATAAAGAACGCCTGAGCATTATGAGGTGTTGAGTTTTATACGCCAAAGTCGGCACTATTTAGTAACCGTATTTACGTGAAGTTTTTTCATTCCATTATGTTGTCATGTGAAAAGGTATAAGATATTTATTTACCTTTCAAATTGAATCTGTCTGCTGTGGAATAACAAACTAAGCTATTTGAAAGCAATAAATGTAATTCTGAAGAATGTTCCTTTCTTACTTTCGAATCAGATTCATTTAAATACTTAACACTGCATCGGGAATCATATGTTGCTATGCTGCTTTTAAAATTTGTATGATTTTGCTGAAGGGGGGGGAGGGTTAGCAAGAGTAAGTGCAATAATAGCAGACTTCGACCCTTGAAATTTGAAATCTAAGGCATTACCCGGCTAAATTTTTTTACACAACCCGTAAAATAGGTTTATTCGGGAGTAAAGACCGAAAAGCGTTAATTAAAAAGCGTTATTTTCACCGGAAACAATTGAGATTATCCCTAAGAACAAGTTTAATTAGCATTAATTTTCCTCAACTTTTCGTAAACCTCATGACCACATGCGGATTCCAAGCTAAAGATTAAGCCACCCATGCCCAATCAGCTATTTAATTGCAAAAAACTCATCATTTACTGGCGCCATGCTTTTCCGGGCTTCCCAGTTCGGTCGTCGATCTTTTTTTTTTTTGATGGGATGGTCAGGAAATCAACCTGAAGTTACTAATAGTCCTACTCAGACCGGTGTTATGAGGCGTAATAAGTGCTCGGAAATCAATTTGTATTCCTTCCCCGTTTCTGTATTTATCTGTCACCTTTAGGTCTGAGGTCTAATGACCCGGTTACTCCCACACTTCTGACCTCTGTAACTTCTCCGATTTTGTAACTTTGTATGTTGTGGAGGAAGGAGAGGAAGCGGAGTTATAGTTTTTTGCTCGTTTTGTCTAGATTCTCTTATCAAAAAGCGGAACTCTCTTCGGGATCAAATATGCGTGCATTTTGGTAGGATTTCGTTTTCTTGAGTTCTGATAAGGCGTTTCATAATATAGTAAGGGCGTGCTCTTGTTTTTTATTATTTCCTTTCTCGCTTGCTTAATACGTTAACTATGAGATCACATAGATCACTAATAGCCTTTCTCTTTTATTTGTAAAGTTTTAAAACTTGAATTTATTGTTGCTTATTTTTAAAATCGTACTTAACTATTTTTATTTACTTTTGGATAAGGAATAATCCTAATTGCTGTAGAAGATACTTAATGTGATCTCTCATATTGCATATAAAAATAATGTTTAATTATAAAATCAAAGCTGATCTTATTTTTCAGTAATAAAGTTTTCCGTGCGTACGGGTTCGTAATGGATTGAATGAACACAGAACCGATGATACCTTAATAGAATTTATTTTCTCAAAAGAAACACTCTACAATTCTGGAAGTTTCGTTAAAAGTATACTCCTACAGCTCTTTTCAGTATAACAGAGCACAATCCGTAGTTACCAGTTCAAACTGTTGTGAATGTTCAGCACAACGCAGTGCAAAGCACATTTTCACAGAGATCTCTCAATACTTCGAAGTAAGCTCTGAACTAAAAACTGTGAACTCAGACTGAGAGCTAATGCTCTTTCCGACCTTATATAGTTTTTCCCTCGCCGCCCAAATAGAAAGTTCCAGCACCTTCTATCTCTCGAAATTACCGAAAGGCATATGCGGTGAAAATTACATATGAGGGCCGGATACGGTTACAGTTACATATGGGGGATCAATTATAGTTATTCAATTACAGTACTAATTACAGTTATGGAGGGACCGAATCAAAATGTCGCCAAACGGTCGTCAAGTTTGGCGATTTTTCGCCAAATTCTGTGACAGAAATTAGTCGCTAAAACCACTGCCTTGGCGATATTTCGCCAATTTAACAAGATAGCCATTTACCTCAACGTTAAATAGGCTTGCTCCTGTAATCTTATTTTTCCGACAAAGCTTCGTTTTCTTAAAGTTCATGTTACACAGGTATAGGTAAAAGTGTCGGGAGCACCAGAAACTTCATTAAAGATCGAACAGGTATAGCTCCCAATTACTAACCGAGTATAAGAATAAAGCTGGTGATAGTTTCTTTAGAGGGAGGTTTAGAATTTTATTATTAAGAGAGGACTAAAAAGAAAGAAAGGTTATTAGAAGAAAAAGATACATTATACAAAGCTCGTAGCAACATGTTTCAGCAGACATTGTTCTAAAAGTACTGCAAATATTTATTTATTTATTTTATTTATGTATTTATTTGGCTATGAAGATAAACGCCATTTTCATATTTATTTATATAATGACCTTTAAATTTATTTTCAGGCGTATAACGCGCACCGGTTTATAACGTGCATCTATAATTTCAAGCTACATTTAAAAAAAAATTTAGGTATATTCGCCGTGTAACGCGCACCCAGTTCTTCACGAAAAACCTAAAAAATACATGTGCAATGCTCTTATCTCTTGAGGTCACTTATTCGAAAATTTTTCCTAGCATTTTGAACAATGATATACAGAACTGACAAGCGATAAGGGAAACAATATATGTGTGGGTAAATGTTTGTGGGAGTAAATATTCCTGCAAAGAGGATGGATTGTATTTAATGTAGATGTCCAAAAGATTGCTGTTGTAGGGTTTTGAGAAAAGGGGAGTATAATTTGGAGTAAGATCGGGGAATTAGGAGTTAGATGTTTTCTGTTTTGTAATCATTTGAAGTCATGATTTTGAAGTGAAAATCAAAGACTTTAGTAAATCGCGTTTGCCTTAGTCGAAATACGGTTGATCTAGTGTTCCTTTTAGTAGTAAACATGGCTCCTGCGAAAAGAAATAAGCACAGTGCTGGTTTCAAAAGCAAAACCATTCATTTTGCGAAAGAAAAAGGGAAATCGATGTGCGGCAAGGGTGGTTGGTATTGGCGAAAGATGGAACGAATGATGATGATTATTTATTTATGAATCAGAGTGAGAATGATGGGAAAGATGAAATAGATTTCCATGATGTGCCTGAAGATATAACGGTAGACGAAGATGACGAATTTTTCATGTTATCTGATATATAGAAATCTGATTTCGTCATTAAAGGCCATCCTACTTGAAAAAATGTAAACACATATTCTCAGGACCAAGCCACTGGTTAAACAGTGGATAATCACTCATCGCTACTATACTCATACTAATTACATTATACTGACTACTGCTAGTTCGAGTTGGGTTCGAACACAGACGAGGCCAGAAGAAATTCTGGTGGTCTCTCTAGTGGTTCTGATGGTGCATTTCGGTTTCGAGATTAGTGTTCGTCATTTTCCCCAAGGTTAGTAGCTTCCAAGGTTATGCATTTTCAAGATAACATTTCACTTTCTGGCGCTTGAGGTTGTGAAGTATCTTATCTATCTGCTCAGTGAAATCACTTATTCATAGTAATGGAAGAAACCTTGCTTTGGAGCGAGACATCGACGTCACCTTGCGATTTTCCTCGAGAAGAAAACCTTTGTTGTATAGTAATTCGTGGTTTTCCCGTAGTGCACCTTGAATACGAGCCAGTTTCCCGTAGAAGGTCCACCACAAAGGCATCTCGCTCGAATGTTTTACTATATTCAAATAACCTAACGGAATCTAATCTCTCAGGTCCATTTAAACGATTATGGGCGAGGGAGGGCCTAGGCATACAGCTCTTGAAGACCCCGAGACTCGTTATTGCACCCCAGTGTTTTTGTGAGAGGAAAACGGAAGAAGTTTGTGAGAAGGTAAGGCCGATACTAGAGCCCTATAATATAAAAGGGGCCTAGTGAGGATAGGTGATAATTAGATCCTACATATAAATTAGTGCTCCACAAATAAATTAGCGAATCTGTGAACTTGTAGTTTATCTATCGCATTATCTGAAGTTATCGAGTACATTAAAAATGGCATGGAAATCGCTGAGGTGGAAATGATCTTAAATAGCGATGCATAACTACGTAGCAAATGTGTGGATCGGGTGAGAAGTAAATTATTATCATTCTTTTCACTGGCATTTAAAAACAGAAAGGGCGCACGATTTCAGATTTATAGATTTATGTTGATAGTTAAAATTTTAATTGTTTCAAACAAAACTATTTTTTATATTCAGTAATTGACAAAAAATAAAATGATTCTGTATTCCAGATGTTTAACAACAAGTAAAAAACCTCTAATTTTTTAAAATTATTTTTATTTTATTTTATTTATTTGTTTATTTACTTATTTATTTATTTTTTTAGTTTTTTTCTTGGTAGGTTAAAAAGTCAGTTAATATATGTACTAATTTAAATTGCCTTCCAAAATCGTTTATACAAGATAATCAAGATTAAATAAGTATAGCGATCATCTGTTGGCAAGTCGCATACTTGTATGTCTATGAAATAATCAACTTGAACAACTGCATTATCTACTCCAGTTTTGCGTTATTATAGTTAAACATTATGTGATAGTAATCTTAGTTTTCACAATTAAACTAACTTGCACGATATGGCATCTTCTGTATAGAACAGAGCCAGTGAAAGATGTGATTTGGAGTTGCGCAGGGAAAGACTTAATTATTCAAGATATAGCTGTGCATATTTTCAGTGAGTTCAATTGTGTATGATGCTGGCAACAAATATTATCCGTAATTGAAATGACTTTGTTTGAACAGGAAATTCGCATAGAGAAAATAATAACACCTTATTTGAGGTGTTATAATGGTCAAACGTATTAAAATATATACTCATAAAGAAATGAGATCAATAGTCAATCAATTTTATTATGAGAATGAATTTAAATGAATTGAAATAGGGCAAATAAATTTTATTAATGTTATTGTGAGCTATTTGGATTCATACATCCCGCCCACCCACACACACACACTTCTAAGTTAAAACCCGCATTTGTAATTTCATGTATAGCAAGTAATTTAATTTTATTACATTGTTTCTAAATTTTTTTATGCTGCTTTTTAATTTAATTTCAAGCAAGCCAATGACGAGTACAGTTTGCATGAAACAACCTTTAAAGCTCCGATGTATAATATTGGTTTGTTCTTCGATTGCTTTTAGTTCCTTCAGTTATTTTATTAAATGTAATCAATCCTGATGGAGATTTATTTTGCTAACTTACAGTTAGTCATTCTTTAAAAGAAATATTGCCGCGATAAAATTCATTATCTGTAGTGAGTGATTCATAGACGGGAACTGTAATCGTGCTTTCGAAAGTCATCTGACTTGTTTGTTATTCGCCGTTAATGGCCATAAACGGCGAGAGCATAAGAACCTGAAATTAACCCTCTCACTTCTAGATTTACGTCATGAGATGTTAGATCATATAAGGGAAAGGGCGCAGTAGCCAAATAACAATGAAATAGTTGTTTTTTGTTCGCAATTTTCGTAAATTATTTAAACTCATTAAGAGTATTTATTAGCTTTTGGATTCTCATGGTCTCATATCAGTGTGTTTGACGTGAGTAATGATGCTTAAGAACTGCTGCTTCGCAATTCATCTTTCAAATTTGGTCTTCTGTGGAGCAGTATTTATTTACACAAATCTCTATTGATTAATATTATTATTTATTAAAAGAACCTGTTGGCTCTAGAAAAGAAATAAAATGTACAAAATGCTCTCGTATAATATTATGATATTCGTTAAATAAGTTTAAATTATTATTTCAGCTTTCAGTAATGGTAATTTAATTAACCGGAAAAAGATTTTATAGGTGAAATTTTTGTCTCTTTTACTGCCTAACTGCCTGAAAGCAAATCAAAGCATAACGTCTTTCAAAGTTCTGATGTTGCCATTTGTTCAAGATTAAATTATTCATTTTTCTTTTGCAGCTTTCTTGCCGAGTGTGCCTAATTTTGAAATAACGGCTTTTAGACCTTTTACTGGTGATTGATTGTTTGCTGGCTGTCTGATTAATGACGGCTTTTATTTCCTTCGAATTTTGCTATTCAAATTAAAGTCTTAATTTCAACTCTTTGGAAATTTTACATGTAGATACAAGCTGGAATTCTGTCTGGCTGAGAAAATGAAAATAATGGCAATCCTGCTTGATGCGCTGGAGTTAATCGATTATATTCCATTTTAAATGTCACTAATTGCGTACAGTAAGTCAAACGCATTCTCAGTAGTCAAATGCGGAAAACCATTGTTGGCGAAGAAAAGTGCATTTATCTTCTCGCATAGCCGACAGTTTATTTCGTATTAATGTAGATTATCTGTAGTTTCCTCAACATTCTCTCCAGTTACTCCTAAATTTATCGAATTTGCGCCATTTCCAAGCAGTGCAAGCCGTCTGAGGCGGAAGACGAAATCTACAAAATATTCCAAATGCTTAACTTCTCACCTCCATCTAGCAGAAGAAGGGGCGTTAACTTTTTGAACCTAACTCCCCCCAGCATTATATTTCTTTCGCCCATCTGCTACTCTTAGGCGTCATCTGCTATTAAACGATGGCTGACTCGGCGTTGTTTGTGTCAGAAGCAGGAACCCCCTTACGAAAAAGGTTTGCTTACCAGGAAAATTCTTCCCCCCCGGTCCTGGTTCTTTTCGAGACTATTGTGGGTCACGTGACAAACATCCCGAACACAAAAACACGTGGAAGGGAGCTGAATGGATGAAGTGAAATTCCTTAGTTCAGAGTTGGAATGCCAGATTTGGCACACTATTGCACAACAGTTATTGAGCAATCCAGAATCTCACTTCCCTTACATCGGTAACTCGCGCGTACTTTACGGTAATTAATAAAATCAGCCTCTCTATGTCAATAATTGAAATCACCAAAAATAACTTTTTTTCTTAAAAAAAAGAATGCTAGAAATCCTTATCTCGCACGCATTTGTAAGTTACTCTCTGTCCCTCCTTTTTTTCTCTTTAATCGTTTCAGTATTGCCTAAAAAATTCATAATTTTTAAGTTCCTTTTCATCATAAAATCAGCCAAAAAGTTTTGTTCTTCAAATATATATATTAGCCCAGTGCCATAATAATTGTATAAATATTTTTTTATACTTCTATTTCTTTTTTTTTTTTAACTTTTTTTTCCCCCTAAATTCTCTGTCAAATAAATATTTGAAGAATAATCTTATCCGCGTATTTAAGATGAAATATAGGGTGTTGGAAGATAATAGAAGTTAGTTAATAGAAGGTCTTTGAAATATTTTGACATATGCAGGGCCATCAAACGTTTTTTCGCAAGGATATTCTGCATTCGAAGATTATTTCTGTTTTTGTTTTGCGCGCAACAGTTACGATTTAAAGTCTTCGGCTTAAAAGGTCTTTTAAAACACGTTTTAGGAAAGTAAACTTGAAACTAAGACTGTCGCCTAAAATATTATTTAAAATGGTAGCTTTTTACTTCATTCAAACAGTAGACAGTTTCTTTAGCTATTTAGCAACATATTTAAATTAACAGGAAAATGGTTGGCCTCACTGCTGGGCAGGCGATTCGGTCATCTCTTGAAACAGTGAAATAGTGAAGATTGGTTTCAAAACCAATCATTTTCCATTACACCAGTGGAAAAAGGTAAAACGATTAAAGCGTCACTAATGATAATAGAGAGAATATTGGAAACGGTATGAGGTTAGGTTAGGTTATTCAATTATGGCAAAGCACACGAGGGCTATCTGCCTAAAGGGAGGGATGCCTTCGTGGAGGACTTTCTAAGGGAAACTGGCTCGTATACACGTTACACATGGGGAAAACCACGAAAATGCCCATGCAGCCAGCCCGTTCGCGGGATTCGAACCTCGGACCGAACTACCAGTGTTTAGCGTCTTTACCGCTCGGCCGCTGGTGGGCGGAAACGGTATGAGAGTATGAAAAGAAATTTTAACGGAGAAGCGTAGCTTCGAAAAGAAAGAGAGGAACGTTTTTTGACCGCGATGCACTGCCGATATAATTATAGCTGTCAAGCAGAACGCGACTGAGGTGGGGGTTGGGGAGTTCCTAAGAATCCGATCCGATAACAGTATAGGAGCCAAAGGTTTGCACAAGTTACAGTTTTCGTTTCGTTCCCCGTATTTAGTTACACCGTTCAAATGTCTGGGAAATCACTAGCACTGTTTTAACTGTAGCTATACGACCAAAAGGTAATCGCTGTTAGTACTTTCGAGAACGAAAAATTTCACCGGCTGTCATGAATTCTTTCATTATCTAGAGAATAAGCCTTTGACATAGAGCTGAGGGCTTTTCGTTCCTTAAAAGTTTTCCTTTAAAAGTCTCAACTTCCTTCAAAGTGTCTGTTCCCCAACGCTCCGTTCAGGTGGTGGTTTAAATGTCATTCCTGGTTTAAGCCGAACTTTATTACTAGGTAACTAGACCTTGCTACGTCGCAAAAACTGGTTTAGGGATTCTGACATCAAGTTCGAAGTTTTCAACCCTGTGAAGACTTGGTATAAGAATCGACGAATCAGGGCGAACGCGCGGAACCTATTGAGCGGGAAAGCTATTGACAGATCACACATGCGCAAATTTAGCTTCTATAATTGGTTACGGCTTAGACCCTGTCTGGCGGAACTCCCGCATTTCATGCCTTTTTTTATGCCTCTATAACATTGATACCATCGTCGGAACGGAGCCTAAGGAAAAAGAGGCATGTATTCAGAAGTTAGAATCGATTTTTAAGGCATATTTGTTGTTAAACTAAAATTTGTTTGCTGTGCTTCACTTACGTAAAATAAGTGCCGGAGCCGTTTTATTTAAGGCTGCATTGCGCTGCAACTTAATTACGATTTACCCTCAAAATTGAGAAGTACCGGAGCCGAGCTCCGGCGGAATTTAAGCTCTGATTCCAACGTATATTAACAGCACGTGGAAACTGCTTAATAAAGAAAAGACTTAATTATTTAAGACGTGACTGTGCCCCTTTTTTCATAAGATCACTCAGTTTTAAAACAAACATGTTTCACAATTCTTTATTTTCTCAAACTATCCTTCTCCAAACTGAAGTATCGAATGAGACCAGTTTCGTAAATATTTGAAAAATATGCTAACATATTATCAGTGAAGTCCATGTGACCTTAGGTCGTTTGATTCGATGTACTCTTTAAGTTCGAGAACAACTTCAGAGGTGGTAATTATAAACCCAAAACGTCGCATCGGCATACACTTATAGAATCGACATTGCAGGGTGAATACTGCATGGCATAACACGGAGCAGAATCAACATGAGCACACGATCCACACGATTAAAAAAATTGACATTGGTGTAATAATGAATAAGCTGTTTTTTTTCACTTGCACAGGGATGTGACTGGCATATAATTCGATGCTACGTAAGATCAAAATTGCCATATCGTCGACACAAGGCGTCGGATTGATTATGTAGAAAAGACACTGTCGTACAATCGGCATTGATTTCACTTAGATACGGCGACGGTGCTTATAAGAATTTGATAAAATAATTAATTAAGGGTAGTTCAGTAAGATCGAAGCCGGATTTTGAGTGGCCGGTTCTGCCCGTCGATCCTACACATTATCGAGTCTTGTGCCGGCCGCATTCTCCGCGACTGTGGAGACTTATCAGTAAGTGAACATACCCATATTTATTTATACGAAGCAAATCACAAAATTTAATTTGATTAATTTGCTTTTGGAAAGCAACAGTGATGATTAATCAGTGATATTTAACTGATGCTTAGTTGGTTGGTAATTTGAGTATTGCAAAGCACACGAGGGCTATTTGCCTTAAGAAAGAGATGCCTTCGCGGAGAACTTGTTAAGGAAAACTGGCTTATATTCACATTACACTTGAGAAAAAACACGAAAACCATCCATATGGCAGTGCTTTCGCCTGAGTTCAAGCCCGGATGAACTACTAGTATTAAGTAGTGTTTAACCGCTAGGCCACTTGTAAGGCATAGTTAAGGGAAATATGCTATTTTTTTATTTTAAAAAACTTGTTACCTTGAGACTTAACTTGTTTCGTCTCAAATTGTCGTTTCGTCTCAAAATTTCAACACGTACGTATACAGGGTTCTCGGAAAATATCTGATAAAAATGCAAAGGCAGACAAGGAAGACCAAAGAAAGCTAATTTTATTGAATGCGTGTGCCAAAACGACGCATTGAGATGGTATAGGACGTTGCTGAACGGAAGATAAAAGCTTTTAACTGACGAAAATTATCATTCCCCGTGCATTTGAGGCGGTATGCAATCCTACGCGAACACGAAACTCGTCGACATGAATGTTGGATCTACGGAGCTACAACTTTAAGCTTGGAGCTTTTGTTAAAAAGTACAGTGAACGATTCCTATGTATCACTTTAGAGCAGCTGATCCGTTTCCATATGTAACCCTACAGGTAAAATTCATATTATGAACTTCGGTTTCGAGTAACGATGCGTGCCAGTCGAAATCCGCATGAGGGATGAAATTTACGCCAGCAGAAAGCTTTTATCTCACACTCAAAAGCTACCTGTCTCACTTCATTGCGCCATATGGGTACACAAGTTCATCACATTCACATCTGTTTATTTTTGTCCCTTTTACATGTCTTTACATTTTTAAAAATATTTGTCGAACATCCCGTATATGCATCTATAAAGGATTAATATCAGTGACTTTTCTGCTTTTTTAAAAAATAAGAATTTATCATTTGAGTACTTGTATGCATTTTAAATAACAATATTTTTAACTTTATTTTTTACGTTTAAAACCAAAATTATGCTTAACCCCACTTGCTTCTTTAGTTCATAATCATTACCATCTATTCAGCTATCCTGTCATTCTATCCATCTTTTATATTTTCTGTACTCTTTTTTTTTAATTTAGTTCACTTCAAGATTCAATATTGAATGAAGTATTTAGTATTCCATTTTGCGAGTGTTATAGTGTCTGAATCCAAAAGAATGTTTATTTCCGCTAATATAGAATTTTCAGTATTTAGAAAAAACAAGCTGGAACAACAAATTGTGAAAAATAATGGTAGGGATTAATTGAATTTATTTACAGCTATTTCATTTCTTTTTCTGTTGGTTTGCTAAGATGTGTAGTTTATTATCGAAGGCAGATTGCTTAATACTAGAAAATAAATTTATTTCAATTAAAATAAATTATGTAATGTCTGAAATTAGTGCATTACTTTAGTTCATCATTTCTGAAGAAGAAAAATTAGTTTCCCCTAACTCATTCACTTCCCGCTTTAGTCTAGTTAGTTTAGATAGCGATTCTGCTGTTGATACTTTGATATAGATGTAATTATACAGAGCTTCTACTGCAGTTGCAGTACTTCGTATAAAACTCAAATATGTCCTCAATGGGCCTGGTGATGAGGGAACTTGATTGAATCCCAATGTAAGAGCATTGAGGGTAGAGACGATTCTACTGTGTTTATGTACTGTTTGTTATAAACCGATTATACTATCCCATTCTGGCTCCACCTGGTTCGTATGATCATCGCCTTGCTGTATTTATTTATCTACAACAGCTAGATTATACAAATCCATTATAGCCCTACATCGAGTTCAGATAATCAGGGATATAACTATAATCAAATGGTCATATGAACTCGATCTGCTTCCCCTCAGCTCAGATAGAAGTTTAACTATATTTAACTATCTGTAATGCACGTATATAAACTTGTTGATTAGCATACATTTTTGTTATGCGTTTTCTTCCTTATGAAGAGTTAAGAATTGCTAAATTAACCGCTTAATGTCAATAATTACTTATCAATAAAGAAAATTATAAAGCGTTTTTTTCTTTACTGAATATCAAAGCTATAATATGAATATCAGGCTATAAAATCTAAAAACCTTTTGTATCAACATAATGCTTAACCAATAACATTTTTTTCCTAAAAGCATCAATTGGGATAAGATATTCATCTGACTCTCGCGGACGTTGTTTACGTTTGGCGACTCTAGCACATGATGTGCTCCATCGTATTTACGGCAACCCTGGCGTCAGCTGTGTGATGAGGGAAGAGCCAGAAGCGAAAGCGTGCTGCCGCTTTTGAGCAGGGGGAGATAATGAGCACCGTCGTACACACCCCCATTGGTATTAAATGGGGGCGAGGGCTCCAAGATAACTATCGGGAAGCTGTTAATTAAGGCACGTACAAGTAGTCAATTGATATGCATTAGCCCCAGCTCTAATTGGGTGCTATTTCAATTCATGGGAGGAATAGCTACGAATTTCTGAGTGTAATTAGAGAGATAAGAGTTTTATCTTTGGTTCGAAGTGACAAAGACATAATTTTAAACGTGCAGTGCTTTTATATATCCCTTGAAAATGTGTAGGCACTCATGATATACTAGATGATTTTCATGTTCGATAATAGGGCGGTCGTGTATTTGGCGATTTTAATGTCGTTAAAATCGTTTGTTATGTTTACTTTTGTCGGTTATTATTCTCGTTATAATAAAAGGAAAGCGTAAAGTCTTGTTGCAGTTCTAAAACTAATGATAATGGCAGGATTATTTTGCAATTTTTGTTGATGCTTATTTAAAACACTTCAACGCTTCTCACCCTCATGATCGAATAAAAGGATTAGTTATCAGGACCATCTGCGAGCAAAATTAGTGGTTTATTATTCTTTTCTCCTTGTCTGTTAGATATGCACGTATGAGTGGTTGCATGCATTCATGTGCGTGTGTTTGCGTGCGTTAAGTGCTCTGCTACATTACAGCTTAACTTTAGAAAACCTGATTTTACGATTAAGATTTACTGCAGCATTCGAAAATCACTAGTATCGTTTTTCATGAGCTGTTTTATATTTGTATGAGCTGCTGCTGTTTTGTATCTGTTGTAACTATTAGATATGGAATAAAATCGATTTGCTCTTAAACCTTACCGATTTCTGACAGGTATTTTGCAAATTAATACTTTAAAATAATATACTAATAACACTGAGCAAAGAATGAAGTTAAAATACGGTTTTTTGTTGAGTTCGATTCCATTTATAGCTTCTGCTTTCATCTAAGAAAGCGCATATGAGAGAAATTGTAGATCACGAAGCTTGCTTCTCATTTTTTAATCTCCAAAATAGCCACTGCTTTTATTCAGAGGAAATTGAACGAAAATTAATGTTTCCTACCGGTAACTTGATCATTAGGACTACTTTAAAGTATCACATGACAAGTATCAATATTATTAATAATCAAGTATTTTTTATTTAAGAACATTTAATGGTGACTTTAATTTTAAGAGCGAATGCTATACATCCTTACATTTAATTGCGATTGGCCTGGTTTGGTTTATTTGATTATGGCAAATCACTCGAGGGCTATCTGTCTAAGAGAAGGGATGCCTTCATGGAGGAGTTTCTAAGAGAAACATACTCGTGTCTATGTTATACATGAGGAAATCTATGAAAAACAAATGCAGCCAGCCTGTTCGCCTGGAATCTAACCCAGGTCGAACTACTAGCGTTCAACGATTTTACCGTTCTTTAATAGTGAATGGTTGTACATTCCTGTTATATACACTCACGTTTGTGAAAATTGCAACACCAAGAAGGAATCGTCATAATTGAATGCAATTTAATACACAGTTGAGTGGTAGTGGTACAAATAAATGATTAAATGTTCAAAGCAAACAAACAAGAACAAGAGCTCAGAATCAGTATTTTGTGTGGCCACCACGCGCCGCAATAAGTGCTGCTA
>KK115313.1:270029-284947 GCA_000611955.2 Stegodyphus mimosarum | reverse complement strand
CCGGGAGTTTTAATAGTATATGTGTGTATATATGTACACATACTATTAAAACTTCCCACGGGGTACCACAGTTCTAACTAATTTTGATCATCTGCGTTATTTCCTTAGAGAAGTGATTTTTCAGAACCGGTGCTTCTTTATGTTTTCAAATGTACTGATCGCTTTAAGCCGTGATCTTCTACGGCAAGTGGTCACCGTGAGAAGTTCTGCAATGGATATGTATCTCTCAGTAATTTTTTTTTTTTTCTTGTTGTGTAGAAAGGTAATTGGTTATAGCAGAGCATGTGATTGTTATGTATCTCGAAAGGGATGACTTTGTGAAGGATTTCTTGCCTATTCTTGTATTTGCGCTATGTGTATGGGCAATACCCATGCAGCCAACTCTTTCTACCAACATGAATTTCAATACAAGAGCAAATATTCAGTAATAATAAACACTCAAGGGAGAAAAATGACCGCCGGAGAGCCGTTTTTTCTTGAGAATGTATTGTCGGAAACTAAATATGCGTTGTAAAATATTGGGATTAACAAATTTTCATATAATAAGAGTTTTATCGAGGCGCATAAAAATTAGTAAAATTATTTTTACCTCTGTAAAACATTAACGCGGTTGAAGGCTGAAGTTGTAATGATAAAAGTTTCGGCTGGAGGTTTGAAGAGGATGAAATTCTTCTGAACGACGTTAGCTTTTTTCTAAGAGGATCTGTTCTTCATAAAAGCAATATGAATAACTATGGTAATTCGAGGATTAGAAGAATAATTTGCTAGCAGCCTCAGTAATGAATGTTGAGTTCGATTTTCTCGACATTGCTATGTTGGCTAAAATGAGACTTACTTAAAAGAAAAAATCTGATGTGGTCACCATATGACTTCCTTGTATGGCCTATTAAATTATACACATTTTTTGCTGCACTTCATTTAAACTTATTTCCTCGAATTATTCTAAATTAATTAACTGATTCCTCAAGGACCTTTTTTTCCCCCTTTTCTTTTCTTTCTTTCTTTTCTTTCTTTTTTTTTTTTTTTTTTTTTTTTTTTTTTTAAATTTGACATTGTGCCAAAGGGTGAATTGTCTGGACGTATATAACTACGACCAATGGTTGCGAAAATAAAGGTCGAATGAGGGCTTTAAAGCAGTGTAAAGGGATGATGGTTATATATAAGTGTATATATATATATACACTTTTGGTACTGCCGATTGCAATAAAAAGGGCAGGTGCGCAAGTAATTGGTATAGCAAGTCCCATATATAGTTTTAACGTTGTATGGCCAATCGTTTTGAGTTATGTGAGATAGATGCGTACGTCACAAAAATTAACTTTGAATCCATTTTAAATCCATTTTATAATCTATTTTGGAAAAAAGAATTCTGTATTCTGTTCGTGCAGACGTCAAGCCAAAAAATAGTCAGAATAGATTCGCGAACGGTCAAAATGGATAATACCGTTGAAATATGATACGCGAAATTTTTCGTAGTTACAATATTTCCTATGCTTTGAAAAAAGAAGTAAAAAAGAGCATAAGCTGGTCTTTGTTGATGATAAAAGCAACAACATCCTTCATTAACATAGTTGGATGAAAGTGCTGCTACAGCGAGAGCAGGTACGTTTTATTGCACTTGTTACAACTTCAGGTACATTTTGTTGCACTTTTATACGACTTAAATGGGATGCAATGATTTAAGTTTTTCTTCCAAAGACCTTATTTCCTCATCTGAAAGAGTAAACTTAAATCGCAGTAATTAACTGCGATTTTGATTTTAAATTTATTTATTTAACAGTTACTTTCTGTATATTCTGAGCCGAGTTGTCTTAATGTTTTAAGACTGTAACCTGACGTTACAGACCGAAAATTAATGGACAGTGCAGTATAATGGCTACAATGCCATCGCCGTGACACCTCGGTGTATATTCAAAAAGATTATTTTAACTATTAAGGAAGCAGTTATTTACTGGATATGTTTGAGAGACTATTAAAGTTTTTCGCTCTTTGCCTTTATAATTAAACTCGGAGAAGGAGAAAAGGTTTTTCTTCAATTTAACTTTCCCTAATTTAGGATTTTCTGTTAACCCCCTTTTTGTTTGATCCCAGAGGATTTACTATTTCTTTCTTTTTCTCGAATTAGTTCGCTGTTTTTCCTGAAGAACTAGTGAATGTCTCAAGAGACTGTAGGGGACTATCCCCTTGTCAGAATCGTGCAGATAACCTCCACAGCACTGAGCCTTATCCATCCTATAACTCACGACACCCAAGAGTACTGTTGATACAGCTCTCTAAAACTCCCTAAATCTGTTGTTGGCGGTATGTGACCCTTTGCCCCTCTTTTCCCTTTGGTGGAGTGTGTGACATTAGGTCCCCATAACGTCCCTCATTGCTACTCAAAATCTCTTGAGTCTTACCACACTCCTTAGCGTGCTTTTCAGCGCAAATCGTATGGATGCGCTTGTTGTGTACACGCACTCGTTCTTTCGCTTGTTAGTTATGGCAGACGCTTAACTAAAACGTCGCCTCTCCGAAAATGAGTGTGACTACCAGCTGCTACGATGTGTCATTAATGATGTGTTGGGTTATTTAGAGCGCCGTTAGATGGCGCTGATAATGAATCTTGAGTGATGTTTTATTTTATTCACCTTGCTGGGATATGTCGTACGTCAAACAGCTGGGAGTTAATAAATCTTATAACGTTGAAAACTTATCGCTAAATGCACTTTAGTGTCAAATATAAGCGATTGAAGAAATTTAATGCTAAGGGGGTAGTAGAATGATGGTCAGGTAATCTTAATGGTTTGCCGAGCTTTACTCTCTCTTATCGTTTCTCTTAAAAGCTAGCAGGCAACGTTCCAGAACGATTTTTTTTTTAATGCGTGTATAGTGCAACAGCATCAAGTCTTAACTTTCAAAGTGTTTTGCTTGTAATGTTTTTAACATCCTATAAACAGGAAGTATGTGCTTTATTTTTAGTTCTGTCATTTTTATAAATTCGTTTATTTAACTTCTATCATTTTCATAAATATATAAATATTAATAGATATAAACTTATAGAGAGAGAGAGAGAGAGATAATAAGTATATATAGTTTATATATATTTCATAATGTGGCAAGTATATAGACGCGTTCAGATTTAACGAATCTGCCATAGCTGGCGATAAAAGTTAAATCGAAAAACGTTAAAATGCACACGTAAATATGAATATTGTAAGCTTCTTTCATATGCAAATCTTAATAAAGTGAATAAGTATAAGATACTTTGCTTAAAGAATGAAGTTTTTATAGAATGGTGTTTGCATTATAGGTATTAACATTTTATTTTACAAGTACTGCCATACTTTTTTGTTTCAAAAATGTACTGCTGCAGAATATCGTTATTCTTTTCCGAAAAGAAATTTTCAGACATCATTAAATATTCCAGCTTTTATTTCATAATTCATCATGATTTTCTTTCCCTTTTTTTGTAGTTTCTAAATACGAAAAAGTATCTTCGAATAGGCTTTTCGTGTTTCCTGTTTATAATCATTATCGAAACCACTGTTTGCGTCACACTGCGCCCTCTTTAATACATTGACGCGAATAGATTCATAGTCTGACAATAGTACAGATAACAATCTAACAGTAGTAATCAATAGTACAGTATCTCACGTGAAATATTTTATATTTCCGAGAATTATGTGAGCATCTTAAACTCATAAACATGCAGTTGTAAAACATGATATTCTTTAAAGTGTCCAATTAATTACCTAGGCTTCTTTCGTGCATCACAAATTACTTCTTAAAATGATATATTAAGCTTAAAAATTAAGATCTCCTTTTTTTAGAGGGTGTAAATCATGTCCGAAAATTCTTCAGTCCCTGCCGATACAGCCAACAAAGTAATCTACGATACATACAATTGCAGATTTATGACATTATTTTTCTTAACAGGAAACAACTAAGAATCGTCTGTTTGTAGTCTTCAGTAACGCTTCTGTAGAAATTTGCTGAAGCAGTAAGATGACAAACTTTAGAGCTTGTTCAAATGGATATCTTGTGTATATTGATATGAATAGGAGTAGACTGTTATGTTTCTAACCTATATTTTCAGCAGCATTCATTGGGTCTGAAAAATCTTGTAATTACAGTATTCGTGGGATAACTGCCCCTCACGCAGATCACGCTGCGTTTTATGTTTACATTTTAGGCTGAAGATTAACACTTCCATGACAGTAAATATTTATGCCACCAAATAAGCGCAAGGGCATTAGTACTACCGTCTTTTTCCGAAAATAAGACACTGTCTTACTTTCTTTTTTGGTCCAAAATACGCACTAGGGCTTATTTTCGGGGGAGGGCAAAAATAAAAGTATATTTATATATTTTTATTTAATATTTATTTTACACAGAATACAGAAATTTAAATTTATTCAATTACAGTCATGTCATCTTCTTCTGGAACATCGTCATAAATATAATTCTGAATTATATTCTGATTTTCTTCCAAATCCATTTCCTGTTGAATCATTGGTCCGAATCTTTACATTTACGAACCATACGGAGATCCAGCATCTTCTCTTTACAGAATGCTACAAGATTTACACCCCTGGAGTCTTTCACGATTCCCTTTTTGTACTCGACGGAATAGCTCTTTCGTTTTGTACTCATTTTAACTGCGATTAAAAAATATTCACTTTATTTTTAAATAAAATTACGTATGAGGAAATAATCAGACTTACAAGACTGAAATGAATGAACGTTTACCTGCACTGTCGCTCAATGTAGACTGCTGCCTTATGTTGTATTTTTAAGATAAACTCCAAGAATTAATTTGAAACGAACTGTAGAGGTAAACAATTAATTTCTCGGAATATTTTGTTTCAAACATTTCTCTGAAATACGAGTATTATGAAACCTAAACATATTATTACTTAATAAATCAACAGCATTTTTTAACGAATTCTTTTTGTCACATTATTTTAACTAGGGATTATTTTCGGGGGATGTCTTATTTTACAAAAAGTTCCGCAAATCACGATAGGGCTTATTTTCAGAAAAAGACGGTACCATAGCAGCATAGAGAAGAATTTCTTTCTTCCTGGAAATAAAGATGGTCTCTGTTGAGGCCAATAGAACTTTCGCTTCATATCATGGAGAAGAGAAAACTGCTAATGAATTGTTGTTGTTCACTTCCTTTCTAGAGCATAACGAAACGAGAGAAAGGTCTTCTTTCGGTAAAAGTGTTATATAACTAGTGTAATCTTTTTTTTTCTTGGGGGATTTGCGTAGTGAGAAATATTCTTTTAGTTTTTATTTTAGGTAATGTATCAGCACAGTTTTTTTGTTCTGTTAAATTGTGTTTGCTTTCTTTTTCTGTTATTTTTTGCATGTTATGTTATAGAATAAGGTTACAGTGGTTCCCATCGTGGACGAAAACGTCGCGGAGAAAACAACGCAAGAAAAACTTCAGCGGGGGGATGGGCATTTTTAAAAAGTCTACATTAAGAACACCGTGATAAAAAAAATAAAACAGTTGCAGAACGTTACAATGGTGCATTTTATGTTTAAGAAAAGTTCAGAATTCTGTGAAACATGAGTTTTTAAGTGCTATGTTGTTTGAATTACAGTGAATAAATGCTCTCCAAGATGTGACTCCAAGGAAACACTCTCCAAGATGTGACTATGTAGTTAAAATGATACTGCACTAACAAAACATATTTTATTGAATTTTAGACTCTTAGATGTATAAAATGAACAGTTCTGTGATTTTTTGTCGCGCGATATTTTGTAGCTGCTTTATTTTTTGTGCCGACGTTTTAAAACTGTGAAATTGCCAATTTATTTTCTACCGCGATGATTTTGAGCTGCAGTATTTCGTGCTTGCTCTCCCCTACTAATTATGGTGCTTTATTTGACGATGTTTTACTTTGCCTTCTTTTCTCTTCTACATTTTCTTCCAAGATATTTTATATTTTCGACGGACATCATGTAATAATACTTCCCATTCATCCTGGGTAGTTGATGCTTCAGACGTGCTTTACACACACACATGTAAAATAAGTCTAATAAATGACTAACTTAATTAGCAAAGCTTTTTACATTTGTTCTTTATATTTTTAATGTTCCCTTTTCGAGCATCTGCAATGCATCAAAATCATTTCTAGATCAATCCATACATACGACGTAATAACGCTAATGACGTAACTAATGCGTAAAGTAAACCGAAACTTTGACGTAACGGATCTTGAACTCAAAATTTTGAGAACTGAAACTTTTCTTTTGATCAGCTTCCATATTGAATAACTGCGCACTTTCGCTTCTACCTCTGTCCCCGTCAAGTCGCTGCCTGGCCGCTCTGTTCCTATTGCAACAGCATAAAAAATGTAAATGTACTTGAATAGGCACGGTTAGAATGCCAAGTAAATTGTGGCTGCAAATGCCAATTGAAGTAAAGACGGATATTTAATATGTCTCGACTATGAGACGTACTCCACCATCAACACTGTTTAGTCTTACATATAAGATTATATAAGAAACAAAAATATATAAAGCAAAATTTTGACTTGCAACAATCCTCAAAACTCTGCAGTTTAATTTATATAGTCCTTTCCATCCTTTGCATATGCAAAATTTTACATCCTTTACAACAACAAACATTTCCAACCTTTACATAAGTCATGCAGCCAGTATCGATACTGTTAATAGCGTTAGAGTTGAAATGAGAGAGTTCAAAACTAAAAACTTTCTGCTTTTAAAACTTTCTTCTTTCTTCTTTTTCCTTCTGTTTTCAAATTCAGCGCTTTCGCTTCTCTTGCTGAGTGGCTTGCTGCTTCGTCTCGTCATCAAAATTATACTTTTATCAATATAATAGTACCGATTTAGTTTTTAAGGAGAAGATCCGCTTATTGCGGCCAAGTATTTATGTTGTTTTAAAAACGTGTGTCAACGAGAAATAAAAAGGAAATATTAAAATCCGGATACGACTGGAACTTCTTCGTTCTGCACCTACAACATAACATGACTTCAAAGTGTTTCTGTAATATGCCGCATCATCTGTCTGCAACATTCCCAAATCACTAATTATTACAGATTATAAATATATAGAGCAGTTAACAATACTTTATGTAATTCATTCAGCATAACAGAAAGCGGTACTGATCCATTTTTTTTATTCCATTATTTATTTTTTAATAAAATGCAGGAGTAATCAGAATGTCATATTTCGAAGAACGCAGATTCTTGGCAACAAGTCAAAGGCTTTTTCTTGTCTTACGTGTGTAACAAAGGAAACAGAAGGGGATTACGGCATGTTAAACAGTTTCGTTGATGAATATTCAGCTGAACTTTGGAAGTCCCTGTCGATCTTATTTCATTGTTTCGCAAGATATTTACTTTCATAGTTCGGCGATCCTATTTGTAAAAAAAAAGAGCCATGCTTAAATTATAACGGATAATACTGTAACTTATAACGAGGTGAGTTTTGTCGTGGGCTGTCTAGTCACTGCATCAAATTAAGGCGTTTTTGAATTTTTAAAGCTAGCCACTTTTCAGATATAATCTGTCGAGAACTAACCTTGGCGCATTCATTGTATTGTTAGACTGTTAAAACAGTTTAAGTGCTTGTTATGCTGTTTGGGGCATTAAAAATTTCCGACAGCACAAATGAACAAACAATTTGAGGCAATCTCTAGTTCCACCCCACCCCAACCTCTTGCATACAGTTGTAAGTTCGAGCACCATTTGTAGATACATTAGGATTTTTTCGATGTCAACACGCTAGAGAAATCAGTACTTGCCCTCGCTGGGATTCGACCCTGGACCTCTCGAAAACGCGTCGACTATGCTTTCAATTACACCACGAGGGCGTGTGGAAAGGATGGAGAAAATACTGTGCTCTGTCGCAAATGTGTATTCAATGATAATAGTGAATAGTTTCACATTCTGAAAGTATTCATTTTGCAAATTTTTACATAACCGATTTCAAAGTCTAACTTTAAGCCAAACTTGCCAGTTTTATTAACTTCCTATATTAAAAATTATAGTTCGAGCAACAAATGAAACTCGGTCATACGTTTGAAAGTTTTGCTGATTTTAGACATTTTTCTGCATGAATACGTTTTATGCATTTTTTGAATATTTTCTGTCAATAACCATATCTACTTAAGTTTTCAACTATGTAAGATGTCAGGTTATGTGCTCAGTTTCTCTCTAGTTTGAATTTGTGATTTTAATTAAAAACAGGTAGCGTTTAGTAATTCCTAATCCAGAAGCAGTTGGCCAACTGACTTTATGAAACGTTATGGAACTGCTTGTTAAGTAGTTTCATCGACGAATATTCAGTTAAGCTTTGAAACTACGATTTTATCCTTTTTCGCAACAGAAGACAGCAGAAATGATACAACCCTCTTTGAGCAATCTGAGGAATTATTATTACCGATTTATGCACCTAATGCCATAGCCGAGTTAACTACTCTACTAGTGAAGTAGATTTTAAAAAAATATTACAATAGTTTATTTCGCCAGGTATGGGAATCCTAATCAGTTACTCTAACTATATTCGCTTCTTAACGTATACTTACTGCCACACTTACATACTTATATAGATCTAAAAAATAAATGGAAAAATTTTTAATGCATTCATATTCGATGTGTGGTAGAATCTCCTCATGCATAAATATGATTAACTAATGTGATTGAGATGTGGGTACGTAGTCGACAGCTGGCGTTAATCAAACGTATTAATGCTGCAACCATGCTATGATAATGAAAATTAGTTACCAAACGCATTGTCCTGAGGCCGAGTGTAATTTATTTTGAATGCACGGAATGGGCAGATGGTATTTAGCGCTAAGCAGAAACTCATCCGTGAGAATGAAAATTAATTTTATTTTATTTGGTTCAAATGAAATTACGTTTATCCGAGTAAGATGAAGGTGTAATTTTCTGAAAGAAAAACAGATTCCGATGGATGTAGTTCTTTCAGGTAGTAATGTGGATCGCAAAAAGTTTGGAAGTGCTTTTTTCTTTCTTTCTTTTTCAGGTATATATTTTTACTAAAAATTACGAATTAATTTATAATTGTCATTTAATATATAAAGAGAGGCAAATTTTTTTAAACCCTCCTGCGCTATAGCTGCGGGACTGAAATAAAATGAACTTGAAAACATCTAAATTAATTAGTAAATTGGAATAAAAGCAAGGCAATTCCTCTATAATATAAGAATTGCAACCGTGTGTAAGAGGTTTAACACACTATCAAAACTAATCCAATAAAAGAGAGAATTCATAGAAGAACAATGTGGAAAAATAAAAATACGAAAGGGAAAATATGTAAAATTATGTAAATAAAAATTAATCATCTTTTATTGAAACTCTAGTTCAGAACTAACTCATCAGGGGAAAATGAATTAAAGCTTCATAAAAATCGATTATATGTTTCGAAAATGTGTTTCGTTATCCTGGTCCATTTGAGATCAAAAACCGTAAAAAGATTTCAGCAAATTTTATTAAAGACTTTAAAATTCATATAAAACCGAAAACTCGAATCTCATATATAGCAGAATTTTCCCTATACATTTTTGAAACATTTGGAAAAAAGAATAAATCATTACATAGTGCCAAAATGACAATTAAAAACCATAGAACTTAACATTATGTACATTGAAATAATAATAATAAAAAAAAAAACCTCATTGGTCTAAAATCAATGTATGTTAATCCGAAATTCAAAATCAAGTATAAATAAAGAAAACAAACTAAAAAATTGGAGGTCCCCGATTATGTTAAACTAAACTTTTAATATCAAGAAAACGAAAAACTGTACTTAGAGATTTCTATAAATAAAAAGGTTAAATCTGAGCTTTTAAACAGCTAAAAACTGAAAACCTGTTTGAAACAATAATTGAAAAACGTTAACTTACTGACACGACCTTAGATCAGAAGGACCACGACCTTAGATCAGAAGGTCGTGTCAGTATTTCAATAAGTTAGCGTTTAGTTTCCATAACTTTCATTGATTGATTTTAAAATTCACTTATCCTTCCATTTTGAATTAATAACTGACTGAGCTTCAGCATAATCTAGTAAGTGTTACTGAGAATTTTCACTAATGTTTCTGCTAACCACGTATTTTTATCTCTGGGAACTTATTTTAGAGGAAGGCTTTTATACTATCCTATGAGAAAGTAATTTAGATTTTCGTATTTTATAAAATTATTTTAATTTATTAGATTTTCTACATTCTGTGTCATGAGTTTCTAATTTAGTGTCACAAAGATAAAATATAATTTATTTAGTTCGTGCTGTTCGTGACTATTGTAATCTTGAAAGGGAATAGGATGGCTTTCATTTGCTTATTTTGAGTTTTAATTTAATTGCTTACCAATTCGAAACTGAGAGGTCACTTTAATCAAGAAACAATTTATTTCACAAGATCGAAAATTACAAAATGCGTGGGACACCGTTAAACTTTTATTTTCAGGTGGGGTATAAGCTTGTAAATATGCTGTTTTTTAACGTTAAAAAAATACACGCTATTTTTATTTGTTAGTTTAGGTTAGCGTGGACATTTCTGAAGCATATGCGAATGTGTTATATTGCAATTTTACATAGTTTTTCTAGTGATAAACCAGAATTTTAAAATGTTCCTTAGAGGCATCGATTAGGAGTTAGATTCTTATTTGTATTTCAGTACCCGATGATGCCTGGTCAACGGCCATACCATGCTGAAAGTACCGGTTCTCGTTTCCCTCGATCTTCCTACTTTCTATGAAAGTTTGGAAAATTGAAGGATCATTATCAACTCCTCTTCACCCTTCTTTTCACTTAGTGAAAGAAGTTCGAAGATTCTCTAGTCCATTGTTGGACTCCTTATCTATTTCCTCCTTCTCTTAATCTTTAACTGTTCTGTCTACTGTACTTAGCTATTGCTCACTCTTAACCATCTCAGTCTTTCTTAATTAAGTTGTGGAGGTAATTGCATTTAATTGCAAAGGTACTCCGGAAGTCAACGCCTTGGGCCTTGGGCCGATGATGCCTGAGCGAGAATTTATGAGGACAGATATATAATGTTATATAAGTAAAGTCAGTAAAATCAGATTTGCTAGACTCATGAGATGGTTCGAGAACGTTGAAAATGACTTGAAACTCTTTAGTGTCCCAAACTGGAAAATCTTAGCTTTACTGGAAGAATGCTGTGAAGACGATCACTGTGGTCTGATATTCCGTTGATGAGGATAATCTTTTGTTAGATGAATAACTTAATCGAATGCTCTGTATTGCTGATATTTAACTTGAATGGTGCAATGCTTAATTTTTTACTATGTTTACAGACTTAAAAACTTTCTTAAATTAATTTACCTAAGTAAACTGTTTTTAAATTATGTTTTGAAGTCAGGATATTTATTTTGACGTCACTTTCTCTGTTTGTTTAAATTCCAGTATCTGTTTTTATTATATTTATAGACTGAATCTGAAGTAAACTATTTCTAAATTTGTTTTGAAGCGATGGGAATTGTAAAGTGCCTTGAATTAAATCAGCTGAAATCAACAGTTTTTGAGTGCAGTTTGAAGTAGTTTTCTCTGCTAATTTAAATTTTAGCGTCTCTTTGATCCAGATAGTTGCTACTTTAGGAGAGAATATGGTTACCCTCTATGAGATGTTTTCTCAAAATAGATATTTGGCCTTTTACTCTGCTTTTCCACTTTAGCTATAAAACTATATCAGCGAGAGTACACCATTTTGACTGTGTCTCCTTTTGAACCTGAAGATTTATTTTTCTCTGGTTGGACAGATAACATTTGCTACCACGTCTTCCCCCTTTAAGTTACTCCGACTGTGATGGGACTGGAATAATAAACGAGTGCTTCTATCTAAGGCGCCAACGTGCGAGACCGATACGTATGTAGCATGTTCCTAAAGATCAGTTGTGCTTTCACGTAGCTGTGTCTGACACTTATCTCCCCTTGCATTCTAAATTATCGTATCTTAAAGAGTCGTTTCTGTGACATGAATGAAATTTAGCAGTTTAATTCCATAGTCAATGAATTAAACTGGAAGTTTCGATTTTTTGTTTTACAGTGTTTTACTTTCACTATAAATTTATTTTGGAAGTTTTCCTACTGATTTCTCATCATTGAATTCAAGAATGAGATTTAATTTTTGGTATCCTGCAGCTTTTAGAGAACGAAGGAATTATATAGGAAATCAAAACGGTGCATAAAAATTAGTATTTATATTTCAATTTTATCTGTTTGTTTGTTTTTTTCATTAAAAATGTGTCAGACGTGGAAATTTAACTTATCATAATTGCCTACGTTTTACATAAATAGGAATATAAAAACGATACTTTTATTTTATTGTCTTTTGTAAGCATCATTTCAGATCCAACACTAATATGTCTTGATATGTCATTTTAATTTTTTCTACATCTTGTTTCTATATGAAAAATACCTTAATGAAATTCTTTCCTCAGTCTTCCAAAATTTCTGAAGCAAAATCTGATTTAAAGGGAACGAGATATACACTGCCGTTTAAAAGTTAAGTAACAACATGCTTATTGTGTCTAATTTGAGAATGAAGCAACATAGAAACAAGAAATTTAGAGGATATGTTCACTAAACAGTTCTTTAATGAATGCGACATAGAATGTTTCTTAACTTCAGCACAAACATGAATTACAACAAAAAACTGCACTCTCGGTAGATAAATCCAATCTTGGAGAAACACTACATCACAGTTTTTTGAGGAAAAATGTGGTGTAACATTACAAAAATGGCTTTAATAAGGAACGTGTCCATTCCTACCTGCAATGCATTGACGGCAGCTGTTCCATGCTGTCAATTAAGTTGTCGGTCAGTGAAATGGAAAGCAATGACCAAGCACAGAGTAATCCTTGTTCAAGCTCATCTAACGACCTTAGAGGAGGACTTAGAGCAACAACCTGTCTCCCAAGGTAGTCCTAAAGATGCTGTATCGAATTTAGATCTGGAGATTGAGCTGGCCATTCCGTCCGCTCCATATTGTGACCCTTCAGCAACACGAGCTCACTGCGTAAGCGCATTGTTGTCCATTAGAAGAAATTCAGGACCAATAGCAGCGACACATGGGTGGACATATTGATCAAGGATCTCGTCTCGATATCTCACACCGATCAAAGTTTCTTCGTGAAACACATGCAGGCCAGTATGACCACCAAGAGAGATCCCAGCCCAAACCATTATTCCATCATCTCTGTAAATGTGTCTTTCCACAATGTGGGATTGGTTGTATCTGGTGCGTTTTCCCAGATCAGTTGATGACATGAGTCACTCTCCAGTGTAAATCTGGACTCTTCTGTGAAGAGAACAGACGCCCATTGTACACTGGTCCAGGAGACGTGTTCCCTTGCCCAGCATAAACGGGGACATCTGTGTCTTCGGGTCAAGGGAACACAAACAAATTGTCGTCTTGCATACTGTAGTAGCTGAGATTCTTGTTCCTGTTGCCGCTAAATGATCTTTAATGCACTGAGGCACGGTAATGTTGCTCCTTCTTCGATCCGAAAAAGCTAAAAAACGGTCTCCCGCAGGTGTTGTAGTTCTTGGTTGGGATTTAAACTGATTCCACACTAAGCAACCTTTGTCCAAGAAGATTTAGCAGCAGCAGCTTGTGTCATTCCAATTTCTATCCACCCGATCGCCGGCCACCACAACGGATCGGGCAAACGATTTCTCCTAGACATTCATAGATTCTCCAGCATATTGTCAACGAAATTGCTAATAACAATTGAAAATCAACACTCGTGAACAAAACTTACAATTTATGCACTTTTTCTTCAATTCCTTTGTAAGTATGTTCATTTCTATAAAATAAAAGTTTTAGCTGTTGTTTTTGCACATGTTTTCTTAAACTTCTTTACTGTCATGCATATAAACTGTGAATTTAAATGTTACTGACATTTTTGTGATTGAACTTTGAAAGACATTTGGACTTTTAAAAAAAAAAACTTTTGGAGGGCAGTGTATTTTAATTGAAGTATGAATAGTGGACCCCAAAGAAAGTAATTGATACTCCTCATAGTTTTCAGATTTTTTCTTTATCCAAGAGTTGCTGCTACGTTGCGTCCTTCTTCTGAGAAGATGTAAGTATAAAACTATTGGTATAAAACTGTGGTGTGCATTTTGCACCCATAAACGATGATGTGTGAAATATGTTAATGCATATCCAAGGCTTGCTGTATTATGAAAATAAAATTATGTGTTTAAATTAACGACCACTTCTAAACGGTTTTCTTGTTTTTCTGATTCTCAAGTCATATACTGAATTATTTTTAATTAGTCGACAGGACTCGAAACTGTTCGAGAAAACCCCAGTGGATTTCGAGTCAATCGCCTTAACCACTCAGCGAAATTCAGTAGATAACTTAAGAAAAACAGCTGCTTGGATACTTACGATGAGAGAATGGAGAGAAGCTTTTAGACGTGGCCGTCTATTTAAACATATACTTTTATTTTTGTAATAGACAAGCCTTGATACGCATAAACAGGTTTTACACAGGATAATTTATGGGAGCAAGATGCTTTCCACAATTTTATACAGTATGTGTATTAATTTTATATGTCTGTGTACAGTGCGTTAATTTTATACGTCTTTTTAGATTAAAGACGAAATGGAGCAGCAAAACGCTACATCTCAGCACCAAAGAAAAACAAAAAAAGCCGCGCAGTAGTAACAGCAGTATTTATAAACTTGATTTCTTTGTTTAAATTGTGGATCTGCGATTGGATACGAGCTGTCGCGGTGCAGAAGAATTACGCAAGCAAGTATGAAATACAAAGAAGCAGTCCAGAACAATCATTATAAACACTTTAGAACAGAAAGGGGAGGTAACCAAATTAAAATGAAGAAAAATTAAAATTTAATTTTAATTTAATTTTTTAATAAAATTAATAGAAAATAAATTTTAATTTAA
>KK115313.1:241232-269953 GCA_000611955.2 Stegodyphus mimosarum | reverse complement strand
TAAAATACAGTTAATCAATTGCTATTTATATTTCATGGAATAATTTTAATCTTAAATCTGGTATTCTTTATGACTGATTAAGAGAAGAGTCATGGATTAGCCAGAATTCCTTTCTATAAGTTTCTATCTTCCCTAAATTGTTCTTTATTTAGTTCTGGAAATAAATTGGTTTGCTTTTCCATTTAGCAGCGACAGATACCTCATTTGAAAGAGCGTAATTTGTTTCTCAAATAACAAGTAAAGCGATCATAGTGTGAATTAATCAAATGTTAAATTAATAAATCTTCTAATCGTTGCCAGCCTTCTAATCATTTATAAACAAATCATAACGAATGGAATCTTCCAGTCGTCTAAAAATTACTAATCATTTTCAGACTCACTAATATTTGTTAAAGTTGGAACTCATTTAAATATTAATGAAAAAAATTATCTGTATAAAATTTGTGGATGAGTCTCGACTTACTGTGAGGTTGCATCTTAATAAATCCATTATGAAGTTGGAAAGGTATCTCATATATTTAACGTTTAGGATACAGGAGTTACTTACTATTAAATCCTAGCCCGCTTTAAATATTTGCAGAAGTTCTTCAGTAACCTACGGTTTGGTAAAACCATACACTGCGAAGGAATTTTAATATTAAATTGAATATTGAATGGGAAGGTGAAAAACAAACTGGATGTAGAAGTTCTGATTTTTAATATATATATAATTGGCCTGAGAATGTGGGAAGCATTGAACGTAAGTTGATTGGTGCATCGTCTGGTGATGCTGCATGGGGGGGGGATTGTTAGTTTGTCTCTTCTTATAAGATTTCGGAGTCTAATATGTATTGAAAGTTGAAATTTGAAAGTTTTAAAACATTCAAATTTCAAAATCCAATAAATTTATTTTACAGTTCTAAACTATTCCAGAAATTTGCTGAAGAATACCGTATATTCAATTTTTGACATACTTGCGTTGCCGGAAATCTGCAGAATATGTATCGTATATGTGTATACCGCAATATATGTGGATTGCTGGCCGTATAAAAATTAGATTCGAAGCATGGCGCATCGCTTTCGTTTCATCGAAAAATCGTAGAACGACGTAAAAGACGAACTTTTAAGAATTTCTTGTAATAATGTTTCATTGTTTAGGGATCGAAGTAATAATTGTAAACATAGTGTACAATTTAGTTTGCGAAAGTTAACGAAACGTAATTCCATTAAAGAATGTAATATTTTTATTAATATATTTCAATGAACAATTTTATTTATTTTCTTGCATAGTGCTTAGAGAAGATTTCCGAGTGGTGCCGAAATTCGTACTGGCTGCAGTTGGCGAAAGTGCTACTTTGGAATGCACTCCTCCCAAAGGACATCCTGAACCAACCGTGCGGTGGCGAAAAGACGGGGATGTAGTGAATGCGGGAAAAGGAAGAATTCGAATCGTACCTCCTGGTAATCTGGTTATTTCTGAAGTCCGCCAGAGTGATGAAGGCCGATATGCTTGTGTGGCTGAAAATATGGCTGGAATACGTGAATCCGGATCTGTGCATATGGCTGTTCACGGTAAGGCATGGAAATACTTTGCATTTTTGTTTATGAGTTCTGTAATTCGTAACTCTGTTATATAGGATGCCTTATAAATCCAGCTCATAAAAATTGTAAGATATTCTGCTGTGCGGGAGTACCTGAAGGTCGCCAAAGGAGTAACTGCTATCCGAGAGTATATACCTTGATAACCATTGCTGTACGAGAGACATCAAATTTTCCTTAACCATTAGCATATGAAAATAGTTTTAATTATGTTTTTCTTTTCCGAATTGGAATAAGAATAGTCATTAAATAAAAAGGGGCTAAACGTTCCTATCATTTGTCGCAATGTTTCAAATGAAACGTGTGTGACATATAAAAATAAATAAGTTAAATGAATGAGACAGCAAAGCGATAATTACTATCATCGATCAATAGAGACAAAGGCTCTAGTGTAGAATTGGGTGCCCCTTGTTTTTTGGCGAAAAATTTTGTTCAGTTTTGGCGATGAAACCCCATTTCTGTTTACCATGAGAGTTTTAACATGGTTTTAGCTTCTTGATTTATTTAATTGAAAATAAATCGATGTGCACATGGACAAAGTCAAAATGTGCAATGACTAAGTTTGTGCAATTCTCTGATGTTTTTTTAAGTTAAAATAGGTCGATGTGTACATGGACACGGAGTTTGTGAAATTCTTTGACTTCTTGTTTTGGTTTTGTGTAGCGGCCATCTTGAAATTGTGTCTTATTGGCGCCGATCTTGGCATCAAAACAGAATCGCCAAAAAACAAGGGGCACCCAATTGTAAACTTTTACCGAGACAAAATATTAAATGTTACCGTACAGCAAGGGGATTGATTTTTTTTATCAGTTTATCCAATGATCAAATGTTTACCTTGTCGGGATAGCCGCCTACCAGTGTATGCGTGAATATGAAGACGTAGATGAATTAGCTGACGCAAAAGGAAGCTATCAGGTTTTAAACTCGATCTCTGGTGTAGGTTTCCGCATTAAAAAACATCAACCCAAGAAGATAGTCAAGCTTGATGCGAACATAGTTATTTTCCCGCCATTCGACATCAAAGATATTTCCATTTCCTTTCTTCTTTAATAAAGGGTTTCTTTGTTGTGCTTGAGACTCCTCAACAACATGTATTTAAACTCACTGAATAAAGTTTTAGGGACACTAATTTTATGCATGTTTGTTAATAAAAACGCAAAAGTATAAAATAATATATGAAACCATAAGATAACAAATCGCCGAATATTTCGAACTGGTGTAATCTTTGACAAAGAAGAAGAAGGGGGGAAAAAAGATCCTGTATATCATGTTGGATGCACAATCGCTTTCTTTTTTATTACAACAAGCATTGAAATTTCTGACTTCCAAAATGCATGATAAATTGAATTTAAACTGTTATTGCTATTTTTGTAAATCAAGGGTAGACCTTTTTTTTTAGAGGGTACAGTATTCACCAAAGAGGTTTTATACAGTCCAGTCACATTAATGTGACCATCTGTCAAAAGCCAGAATAACCACCTTTCGCAGAGCGGACTGCTGCGAGACGTGCAGGAAGAGAGTCACATAGGTCCCTGAAGGTGTTCTCTGGGATGTTGAGCCATGCCGACTCTAATGCCGTGGCCAGCTGCGCTAGATTACGCGGTTGAGGATCCATGGCGCAAACAACTCGATCGAGATGGTCCCACAGATGCTCGATTGGGTTTAAGTCAGGTGAGTTTGCTGGCCAGGGGAGGACGGTAAACTCATCCTGGTGCTCTTCGAACCACGCACGTACACTGGCAGCTGTATGGCACCTCGCATTGTCCTGCTGGAAGATGCCATCATCCTGAGGAAAAACAATGCGCATGTAGGGGTGAACATGGTCCGCAAGGACAGATGCGTACTTGTATTGATCCATTGTGCCTTCCACAATGATCAGTGAACCTAGAGAATGCCAGGAAAACATTCCCCAGACCATAATGCTCCCGCCTCCAGCTTGGACCGTTCCGGCAATGGTTGCAGGGTGGTTCCTTTCAGAGGTTTCACGCCTTATACGCCAACGTCCATCTGTCCGATGGAGCATAAAACGCGATTCATCCGAAAACGCAACCTGTCGCCACTCAGTGGACGTCCAGCTGCTGTACTGGCGTGCAAATTCTAGCCTTCGCCGTCGATGAACAGCAGTCAGCATAGGTGCACGAACCAGGCGTCTGCTTCGGAGGCCCAGACGCAGCAATGTTCGCTGAATAGTACTTTGGGAGACACTTTTGGTAGCCCCTTGGTTCATTTTGGTGGTCAGTTGCTCAACGGTAGCCCGTCTATCTGCCCGAACGCATCTCCGCAACCGTCGTTCGCCTCTGTCATCTATGGCCCGTGGTGCACCACATTTGCCACGTCGCTGATTTTGGACAGTCCCATTTTGCCATGCACGGTACACTTTTACCACGGCGGCACGCGAACAGTTCACAAACTCAGCCGTTTCGGAAATGCTTCCACCCTTGGCCCGAAAGCCAATGATCATGCCCTTTTGGAGGTCGGATAAATCGCTTCGTTTCTGCATTATGCCAACGATTGAAATGTTTTCCGAAGCCCTCACACACCCTTTATATACGCTCAACTGCACTGTGCTGCCACCTGCCTTCTTGGTTACTTAACTCTGACATGGAAAGTACGTGGTGGTCACATTAATGTGACTGGACTGTGTAGAAAGACTTTCAGCATATAATATTGACCCTCAGATACAGGAGTTACTTAAACATTTCGAAAACATTGTTATTATCATTATTATTATGTTATATTATATATAGCTCTTAAATATCTGCTTGAAAAATTCCTAAATTTCTCTCTAGATTATGTTTATCATTTATCTTTGATCGCTTGTCATGGACCTGTTAAAAGTAATTCATGGACCTCAAAAACCACAGTAAAAGAACCAATGTTTTCACAAATAGGCAGACAAGTAGATTTCTGGTGATTTCTTCTGGTGACTTCTTTCTGGTGACTTTTCTGCCATTTTTGAACTGCTTTGATTTTTATTTATTTACTTATTATTTATTACCTGATTCGCCATTAGGCACTATAGGGAAAGGAAGGGATGCCCCGTGGAAGACTTTTTAAGGGAAACTGGCCCGTATCCATGTTACACATGAGAAAAACCACGAAAATGCCCATGCAACCAGCGTGTTCCCTGGAACTCAGACTGAGATACCAGTGTTAAAAGGCTAACTGGTTTGATTTGTTAGGGGTTTTTTATGCACAGGGTAGTTAGAGACCCTGAAGAAGCATTTGATGTCAACTTCCCCTCCCTTGCTATTTCTGACTTTGGATTGTTGAAATTGTGCTGTCCTTGTTCAAAGCTTTTAGGAATTTCATTTTTCTTTTGATCGTTTATAAACTCTAAAACATATTAATATAGCTAAATTAGCTAAATTATCTATATTAATAAGCTTTAAAGTTTACAGCTAGATTATGATAGCTTAATTACCCTGTCTATCTTTAGCAATAATTAACAGCTATTTAGTTCAGTATTTTGTGACATAATAAAACATGAAATTCAATTTTAGACAGTGTTGATAAAATATATAGCACAATACCTCATGAAAATATCTGTTTAGATTGAGTAGTTTGAAGGAACTCTGTCTTCATATATGGCTCCAACGTGATTGTCAGTAATTCTTTGATAAAATGGGTGACTAATTAATGTTAGCTGTGTACTCCAAGTAGTAACATTGTTATGCTGGAAAAGATTTTTAATTGATTCTGGTAATTAAAATTAACTACCTTGCAGGAATTTCTTTGTTAACCTCAAGGGAAATATGTATCGTTTAAAAAAATATATAAGAGAATTCCTGTCATGAACAATTTTACATCTCAAAAACTAATTTAAATTGCCCTTATACCATACACATTGTTCTTTTGTCTCCTTCTCTGTCTCTTAATCCTTGTTTTTTATTGTTGCAAAGAGGATTATCAGGAATTAGGTGATTTAAGTTCCACTAAAACTGGGGAATTAGGCCTGAATGCTTCAGCTTGATAAATCTGGTAGCAAACTTAGCAGTCGAGGAAGATTATTCATCTTTATTTCAATTGACATTTGCATCCACAATATACTTCATACTCTAAACGTTCCTATTAAGGTAAGAGACAATTTTGAGTTCGGGTTCTGAATTAGCTCGTCATCAGCGTTATGCAGGTCACATGATATGTATTGATCTAGAAATGATGCAGCACAGAAAAAGGCATTACTGTTTTTAGAGCTAAGAGGGGAGATTAATTAAGAGACTATTGCTAGTTTAAATTATAATTTTGATTTACATATTTTTTATCATACATGCATATGTTATGTTAATAATAGTTCAATTACGATCAGGCTATAACTTAATTTTTTTAATCCAAAATTCTAATTACTGAAAAAAATTTTGTTCTCTCACATCTGTTTTCATTTTGTAATAATTCTCTTTTTTCTCATTTCTTATTCTAAATGTCAATTATTAAAAAAAATTTTTTTTAACCCAGAAGTGCTGTTGGTCTCGGACGGCATTTGCTCCGATTCATTGTAAACGGCGTATCACTTCTTAAATTGTTGCCACCAAATATTATCGCCTTGAATTATATTTAAAGAAATTAAATAACGAAGAATCTGCATGAATGTATGTATGTTTCTCGCACTGTGAAAAAATGACGTACCTAGAGCCATCAGATTTTGAATAACGTAATCCTCCACCCACACATGGTACCTAGAAGTCTGAATATTGAATTTCGATTTTGGGTGAAAATGCGCTTTAGCCCACTGCTTGGCGATGTTTTGAAAATCGCCAATTCGGCGCGTTTCTGCGAAACGTCTTTGCAATTGCAACCTTTTTGACACGCTCCGCGAAAACCTATTGTAAACAAAACATAGAATTCTAAAGCATAAATTAGTATGGAAACTGTTGCCACAAAAAAGATAATAAAATAATATGCAAAACGAACATTATGATCATTAAAATATTTGTCAGTTAGGTTTAAATTAATTATTTACATTTTATGTTGTAATACTTAAACATTTTATGCCGTTACATAACCTTCCCAACACGCTCCGCGAAAACGTAACCAAAATGGCATCGAAGAAAGAAGGAATTTTTTTTAAAAGGGCATTAAAATAACAAACGATACCATGTACACACCGTTCCATTTTAACTTAAAAAAAAAATCTGAGAATTGCACAATGTAGGCAACGTACACAAATGAACAAAATACGCTAAAATAACAAAAATAAATTACAAGAAAATTCCATGTGCACAGCGTTCCTTTTAAACTTAAAAAAAACTTCAGCGAATCGCACAATGTAGGCAACGTACAAACAGTCAGCCATGTTGGCGGATATACGGAGTTATCCATGTTGGCGCGTTTATTGCTCATTCAAAAACAATCGCCGCCAAGCAGTGGGCTAAAGCGCATTCCAACCCGATTTTGTTTTATTATCTTCACATTTTGTAAAACTTGACAGTTTTTCAGTTGAACATAATTTTGACATCGTAACATCATAATTTATTTATTTCTCGAAAATAATATCTGCTTCCAGCAAATTCCAACCTTCTTCAGCTCTTCTGAGTTTGATAATCATTTTCGTTGTGTATGGTTCCATCTTGCTTTGTATCAAAAATTTTTCAAAGCTAATCTCCCCCCTAGGTGTTGCTTTTTTGTGTGTGTGTGTCCCTGTGCCAGAAACAGTTGTTTTCAACGTTGATTCAGGAAAACCCTTCCTGGTATTTCATCTTCTTTCAACCTTGAATTCTTATCATATTCTTTTAATTTTTTAAGTGTGCTTTTCTAATTACATTCTTTTGTTTTCTGACATCGTAGCAGCAAGTGTAAAGAACAAATAACCATCAATTTAAAAACTGTGTTCTAAATGACACAAAGATGAAGCATCTCCTGGATGTATAACTGTCTACTCTACAAACTCTGTTGTCAGTTGTAACTGTCCAAGTGATTTCCTCTTCCATCCATCAGCCGGAAATCTATTCCCGTGACAGTTTTATATTTCCTTTTAATTTTTTTGTTCCGCTGTACCCTTGCATAATTTCCAAATGCTAACGAAGATAGAAATGACCTCTAGAAAAATTATATAAACTGTGAAAAGAAATGTCGATGAGAACATTCAACTCGGGAGAAAGCCGTATAACTTAAATTACACTTCAGAAAAGTGAAATATTTTAGTGTTAGCATGAATAGGAAGAATTGAAGCAGAGATGAAATGATATATAAATGAGACATGTATAAGCATTGCTCCAATGTATCTGATGTTTGAAAAACGTATACACATCATTTGTACTACTCTTTTAATTTGCCGCTTATTTGACAACGATAATGTCTCAGAGATATACTAGCTGAAAAGCCTTAAGCTTCGCATTCGAATTGTGTGAATTTACATTCTGTCAAACACAAATATTTTCGAGAGGTTTATGGTCTGGGAAGATAGGTTAAGAACCCTTGAATTGTATTCCCTAACCCTCAAATGTTTTGGGTCAAATTTCGAATGAAACTTGAGCATCAGTGGCGTAGCTAGAGGGAGCGGTCTCTGATTTTGCCGTCTGGAGCAGTCCCTAATCTTGCTGCCGTTTCTGATATATAAGCAAGTTACTAAAATTGTCAAAATAACATATAAGGAAATAAATTTAAATTCTTATATTTAATTTTGTAGAAAAAATCCCAACATTTTAAAATTGTAGTATTATTTTGCATTTTTGTTCTCAAAATCATCGATGACATCGTGGAGGTCTAGTCAGTTGCTCCTTTTTCTATAATGAAGACAGTATAAAGACTTCTTAAATTCAAAATAAATATTTAAAATTCTAAAATTCTTTCTAAATGATTTTGTATTTAGGAAACTTTTCTGTAACCAGCAGCGCTTACAGCATTTGTCAGGAAAGTTTCCAATAGCAATAAAATATTTTTATTCCGGATATTGTATTTTAGAAGGAAATGCAAAAACTCAAGAGGACGCACTTTCACGTTCTTTTTCATCATCTCTAGCAATAACGGAAATAAAATTCTTGAAATACTTCTCTCTTAACAAGGAATTCCTCATCATTAATGTCACCATGATCATAATTTAGCTGATATTCGTAATTTTCATTCAGAAGTTTCAGCAGAATAAAAAAGGTATATGAAGGATATACGTAGCTGTTGCAATCTCACGGTTTTTTTTTAATACTTTACCTTGAGTAAAAAGAATTTTTTTCTCCTGAGTTTAATTCGATATGCAATTCAAAAGCTCATTATTCTTTACATGCCTCGACGATCCACATAATTAAAATAATGTTTAACACGAAAAGTGACGCCCCCAAAAATGTGTCGCCCGGGGCAGACTGCCCGCTCTAGCTATATCCCTGTTAGGCATGCAATCTTTATATATTTTATCTTAAGTAAACTAAACTATTTTATGTTAAGTAAACTTTCTGAAATATGTGTATTGTATTAATATATTGTGCTTTTTATCAAGTAGTTAAAAAATATAACATTGTACAAATGCTCATACTATGTTTTAAAAATTTCCAGTTAAACCATTCTTTGTCAAGGAGCCTGAACACCTTACAGTGTTAACTAACGCAGATGTTTCATTCCCATGCAAAGTGGGTGGTGATCCTCCTCCAAGTGTATCATGGCGTAGGAAAGATGGAAAAATGCCTGTTGGCAGGTTAGAAGTAGTAAATTTAATTGTGATGATTATTATGATTAATGCAATTTTAAAATAAGCATTGTCTCAGTGTACAAACTTTTAAAATCCTATTAATACTTCTGTAAAAACCGATTGTTTAAGTATCTGGTCTTTCTCGTGAAATGCTTAGAACTTGTTGTGTGTGAGTTAATACAGTTTTGAACTTATTCTTTTGTATTTTTAATACTGGTACATGTTTTTGACATATGCAGAGAAATGGGAGTTTTTAAAATTATTCTTCAGGTATAAGTGTTTGTTTGTTATATATTTCTAAAGTCTGATGTTGACAATTTTTGAAAACTGGATAATCAACCTGTTTTGTTGTGTCCAATTTACTTTTTTATTTAGTTTTTTAGTTATTTAGTTTTTAATGGTTGTGCTACAGTCGTGAAACTTTGTTTGTGTAGCTTTTTTTTTTAAAATTTAATTTCCATAAATTTTCGTTTTTTTGAATTTTAAACAAATAAAATGAAAATTATGTTTTGAATGTTATTCCATATATCTTGGTATGCATTTTTGTAAATGAGGAAAAATAAGTGTTATGAGATCAGTTGGCTAGATTTTTTTTTAAATAGTGCTTTTCCTACAATAGCATTTTTTTTTAAATTTTAAATAAAGTCTGCTGTGCAATTACATGTTTTAAAAACTGTTGTTAGTAACTTGATTTCCCCAGCAGTTTGAAGTTATACAGGGAATAGCTTGATTATTCTGTCATGCATTTTCAAACATTTATTTCTTGAAATCCTAGGTTCTTGACACAAGCTAGCCAAGCCGCATATTAATTAAGTTAACAGTCATTTTATATATGTTATGGGTAAGGATCAGTGTATTCTTTTGAGAGCTTAATGTTATTGTAAAAAGGAATCAGCATTCCCCTAGGTTGGCTGCTTCTTGAAGAACCGTCGAAACTATTTACTTCCAATATTAAACCCATAATAATTGGTTACTTACTTTTCAGAATAAACCCATAGACATCTTCCGTCCAACATTTTCCGAACTTTACCTTCCCTCTTTCTCCTTTCCTTTTCCTCGTCGTTCTTGCATTATTGCTGTTTCATACCAGGGCACTTAGTAGTCCATAATACAATCCCATGAAATGTCCATAGAGTTGGCAAGACTTTCACTATTCAAAATTTCACTGTCTTTCACTAAAATTCAAAACGCAGACTTTTGTGACTAATTTGTAAACTGTCATCAACGCCGTCATCGTACTTAAAATAAAAAGACGTCTGGTGTAAGACCATTCACGTAAAAAAAGTTAACAGTTTGCATAATTAAGAAAGGAAAAAAGCTAATTTATAAGTGTACTAAATCTATCATTCCTGCAGTTGAATCCAAAAATTTAAATGAACCGAGTAGCTGAACACAAATGTATGATAACAAAGATCTAATAATAAAAAAGAAACAGTCTGTAAAATAAGGCGAAAAAGCAACGTGCGATTGCTGTAGATTGTATAGATTTCAAGAGCACTGCCCAACCGGTATAGAGGTTAACGCCACTGATTACTGTGCAGAAGGGCCAGGCTTCAAATCCCAGAGAAAGCATGGATGTTTGTAAATGTATAGTGTCGGTGCAGCATGGCAGCACTTCAAATATGCAGCAAGCCAAAAGTCCTCTCATGTGGCTTGGTGGAAAGGGACAGGGGTGGGAGAACCTCGAACCTCCCCCGGGGTGCTCTCCATCAAAATCGGGGGAGGGGGAACTGAGCCAAATCGCACTGTCACCTGTTAGGTGCTCAAGGCTGTTGCCAATGACAGGTGTAATCTTGCGCTTCTTGCCACGAGGAATGTTGTGGGCTGGGGCTGACTATACGTCAGGCAAGTGAGCATAAGCAACAACAACAAACTTACTCGCTCGTGCGAATAATCGAACGGATAAGATAACAGAACACTAATAATTCGTCTTAGATTCTGTTCTCGGCATTTTGCTGTAAACAGCATAGTTCAATTATAAATGAACTGAATTATGTTATTCATAAATGGCAAAGCACTTATATGGTGCTCCAAGTCTCTTACCAATGAGAAGCGCAATCTTGCACTCCTTTGCCATGATGAATTTCGTGTGCTTGTGCTAATGTTACTGTCAAACAAGTGAGATAAAGTCACAACAACATAAACGGCAAAGCTTACGAAGAATATCTAGGGATGCTTTCGTGGAAGGATTTATAAAGGAAACTGGCTCGTATTCACACTACGCATGGAAAAACAAGCATGCAGCCAACCCTTCCACCTAAGTTCGAACCCATTTTGAACTACCAGTATACAGCTGTCACTGGTGGGGATCTGTTTCATGCAACCAATCCGCTTTCCTGAATTTGAACCCGGCTCAAACAAACAGGTGTCCAACAACCTTGAGCAACGACAGGCGTAATCTTATATATATAATAGGCTTAGCTTGAGCAATGACAGGCGTAATCTTGTATATATAATAGGCTTGACTTGTATAGGCATAATCTTGTATATATAATAGGCTTAGCTTCTGTAGGTGTAAACTTGGCGTATAGCCAACGACAGGCGTAATCTTGCACTCCTTGCCACGAGGGATTTCGTGGACTATACATCAGACAAGTGAGCATAAGCAACAGCAACAACAGATTTCAAGGGCGACCATCATAGATCTTCCTCTTAATGACATTTTCTTTTTCTGTAAAGAGAAAACTTTTTTTTTTCTTTTCTTTCCTTCTTTCTGGATGTGTATGTTTACATGTATAGCAGATTTTGAATTGATATTATGAGATTTCAATGTAACAAAAGTAATAAAATTTTGAAACCATTTTAGGAGTCATCTTCCGTATTTTTCGTTGCATGGGATTTTTATCTTCAACAAACGTTCAGCATAGCGGAAAAATCAAAACCCTCAGCAATTTAGCGATCCCACTGTCTCATAGAAAAGGCATGACAAATTTAGCTTGGAAGACCTATTCTTCTGAGGATAGGGGTGTATTTTAGTTTAATCACTAAAAATTCACTGTATGATCCACGGTTAGATGCATGTCGACAGAAATAGCAGTGCTGTCAGTTTACGTCAATAGATGGCGCCACCGCCGCATTTATCTTGAAAACTTGTAAGTGGGTATAACCAGTGTGGCAGCTAGGGTTTCCAGCACCCGGGGACAACTGAAGAATTTGCGCCACTTTCTGTGTGCCAAGAATGGAAAACATGTCATTAAAAATTTTTGCAGCATCAGTTTGACGCTCCCTGGATGCTATGCCCGGGGACAGATGTCCCCACTTGACCCACCCTAGCTACGCTACACCACTGGGTTATAACATTAGTGGAGTTTAGCATTGCAACCCACCTCTGATAAAATGTTATTGTGTATATGTTGAATGCAGATTTCATATTCATTTGCGTTTCATATTTCATTTATATTCATTTGCAATTTAAAATTTCATCATTTGTAAGTTTTAGATTACAAGTAATTGATTGAATTATTATGGCTCTGTTTAAATTTATAAATCTTGTTAGAGGTGAAAATATTGCGGCCAAAGCATCGCGCCATGGACCTTATAAGGAAAAGACCAACCCAAATGGGTTTTCTCCTTTGTCTGATGCATTCCTGGCTGTCCCCTTGATCACATCCAGAGGAGTAGGGAGGATTACAGAGACTTAACATTGGTTGGCTATTGCAGCATGTATAATTGTCAAGATAAAGCTATTTGTAGCTCCTCATTTCACAAATTAGAATTTTTGAAATTGAGATTGATTTTTAAAAATTTAGCATATTTATCAAGCATAATTAACATCCAAATAATTATAAAGTTGTTGCATGCTTTCAGGCCTGGATATTTTTTTAGCTTTTCCTATGCTATAAGGAAATTTGTAACTACTAAATCTAGAAAATAATATTTTAAATCTGAACTAATAGAAAATTTCAAACAAACAATTTTCTCTTAAATTTTTATGTTTTTATTGGTGTAAATAAGTAAAAAATACTAAAATACCTAAAAATGAATTTTTGAAAGTTTTTATTTAAAATTCTAAATTGTGCTGCTTTCTTTAAAATTGTAGGTGAATATTATAGCATAATTTCTGTAAAAGAGTTTTATTTCAATTATATTTCATAATACATCATAGCGATTTTAACACCTTAATAATTTTTATACATTTATTCTAATGTTAAAATAGTATTTAACTGTAATAATTAATTGTGCTAATATTTTATAGTGATTATTTTTAAAATTTATTTCTAGTTCTGCATAAGATTTTTTATTTACTGTGAATTTAATTTATTAGCCCAAAAGAGGCGGTAGCTCAGAAAGGCTACTAGTTTCGAAACAGCATTTTGCGCTGTTTCCCTATAAATGTCCGTTTCACTTTCAAAATTGTTGCCACCAAATATTATCACCCTGTATTGTATTTAAAGAAATTAAATAATGAAGAATCATCATGAATACATGTATGTTTCTTGCACTGTGAAAAAAAACCATGGTATCTAGACACATAAATTTTGAATAACGAAATCCTCAACCCAAACATAGACACCTGGATGTTAGAATTTCGAATTTGCCTTAATCCATTTCATATTTTGTAAAACTTTACGAAGTTTCGATTAACGAGTTCAAAGTGAGCAATGGCAATACTGTACAGAAAATAACACTTTTATCTCCAGCGCAGAAATTCTAAATATATGTTGTTTTCAAATATTTTGTGATACTGCTGTTGAATTTAATTTTATGTGGTTTACGTGCGAAGAACATGATATTTAATAAATAAAGGTAACACACAAAATGTTAAAAAAAGTCCCTTTGGGCATAATATAAAATCTGAGTGCTTCCAGATTTTACTTTATTTTTTTCATTTTACTCAGAAAAGTTTATGCTTCGAATTTTATGAATTAGTAAAATAAATAATCATCTTATGATCATCTTGTAATGTTAAAAATTAATGATCATATAATCAAATAAATGATCGTCTTGTAATCTTATAATAAATATTTTAGAATCCACTGCCTGAAAATACTCGTAAAATTAAAAAAAATATTATCAGAATTTTACCTTATTTGTTTCATCGTGTGCTATCAATCATGTTTAATTTTACTTTACTTGCATGCAAAAGTAAGTTAATATATTTTGTGTTTGGAATTTTTACCCTTTTACCGAAGTAAACATGTTTAGACAAGAATTATGCATGAAAATAATGCACAAAAAGCATTAAAAAGTGCTTTGAGATATATTAAATCTTACTTGAAAAAACTGTAACTTTCATAATCTCATCAATATACAATGTATCACATTTAATAATTAAAAACAGTTATGTGGTACAAATGCTATAGGTTTCAATGTTGAAGTACACCAGATCGTTCCTACTCCTTCTTGCGGACATATGGGGGACACGCGCTCCGCCCACTGGGTTAGTCTATCTCTTATAAGGTCCATGCATTGCACACAAAAATGTCTCGGTGGAAAAAAAAATAGAGAAAATGTTGTACGAAATATTGGAGGAGAAAAGAAAGGGGAAAAAATCGCAGTTCTGAAACATCCTGATGGAAAATAAAGCAGTACAAAAACAAACTTCACAGTTTAAAACATCGTCATATAAAATATTGCCGGGGCTGGAGGAAAAAAAAAACTACGCTACAAATCATAGTGGAAATTTTTAGTGGAAAAGCAAGAAGAAAACTTAAAGCATTTAAGATATGAAAATGTGTAAAAATTAATCTATGCATACAGTTAATAGAATTTTAAACTTATACATCTTGCTCTTTTTGATCTTTTTTATACTGTTACGATTTCATATTTATTTAGCTATTTATTTAGAATTGTAATTAAAATTGCTTTATTTTTCCGTGCAATGCAGAGGATTTTTGAAGAGAAAGCTATGTCGGAAAAGTAAAAATAAGAGAGTGCGTGCATTTAATATTTAATAAATAAATGTCTCGTAATTCCTGTTGCCGTCAAGGAAAATCGAGGTACTTATAGATTTTACCGGAATATTCTAGAGAATAATTAAAAAGCTTATAAAAGCCGAATTTTAATACCTTGGCTAAGTTGTAGTTGTAGCTGGTTTGTTTACTTAATGCTGTGATTGATTGTAGCGAATTCTGTGTGAGATAGAATTAGTTTCTTTGTTTTTGAATTGATTTCTGTTGAACATTTGAGATATTGTGATATTATATGAATATCGCTGAGGAAATATTTCAGTATTTTGTTTTATTTCTTGTGAAAAGAATAAATTCTATTAACTTCTTAATGACTTGTGCATTCAATCCATTACGAACCTGTATGCATGCAATATACTATATTTCTTCATGAAAATATATATGTATGTCTTTATAAAAAAGGTCAGTTAAGTAATGATTCTTGATAGTTAGCAACGTAAGTTAAAAATTCTATTAATTGCTAATATGTAAATTTACTTAATTTTTAACTAATTTCCAGATTTTTAATGCCTAAATTTTCTTCTTGTTTTTTCCAGTAAATATTTATTAGTTAATAGAAGTATATGGAATAGAGAGCAAAAAATATTACTCCTAAATCATTATGTAAAAATTCGCTTGAAATTCCTAACATTAGAAAATGCATATCCGTGATAATTTGTAAGTGATTTATTTTTTATCAATATGTTTTAAAATTTCTTAAGTTTTTACATCTCTTTTTCCTCTCCTCTCTATTACGAGGTTTAATACCATGATGTTTTAGAACTGCTATATTTTCTCTTTGTTCTCTTTTCTACCGTGATGTCTTGTATGGCGACATTTCTCCTTTGCATTGTTTTCTCCATGACGTTTTCATTCGCAGTGTTTTTGGTGTGCCTCATAAATCTTGTTGAATATATGGACATTATCTTTAACCAGCTGTACAAAAATTTCAGTTTGTGGTGAATTAGAATATAAAACTAGTTTATATATATGAATTTTAATCTCTTAAGTACACTAAGTCTTTCAAGTTGATATGAAAGAGAATTCTATAGCAGGTAATCTTCTGAGTCAAAGAAATGTCTTAGTAATGTTTTTGTATTTTTAGCTCAAAAGAAGCTAAAAGTCTTGAAATGTGATTTCGCGTTGAATCATTATAAATGCGTCTTTTCACTTTTGATTCGAGTCTGTTGCGATTCAGAAAAATGTAAGATATTTATTAGCCTAAATGGAACGTTAGTCTGGAATGGGATATTAGTCTCGAAGCGACATTTTGCGTTGAATCACTTTAAATTGCCTATCACTTTTCATATTGTTGCAACAAAATATTATCGCTCTGTTATTATTTAAAGAAATCAAATAACGAAGAATCTCCATGAATGTATGCTTGTTTCTTGCAGTGTGAAAAAACAGCGGTACCTAAAACCATAAAATTTTGAATAAAATATTTCTCCACCGAATATGGGCACCTGGAAGCCTGAATTTAGAAGTTTTTTTATTATCTATTTCATATTTTGTAAGCATTAAAAATTTTTGATTAACAAATTAATGATTTCAAAGCGAGCAGTGGCAAGCAACACTGTACGGGGGGGGGAGACATTTTTATTTCCACTGCTTGAGACTATCTATCTGAAATTCTAAAGATATGCTGTGTCTAAATATTTTGTGATTTCCTGTTGAATCGAATTTTATGTGGAATAAGTGCCAAGAACATTTTAATAATAAAATAAACATACAAAATGCTAATAATAATAATAATAATAAATCTTATAATACTACCTTATTAAGAAAACTTAACATTGATATGATAAACTGAGAAAGGACTTGGGGGGGGGTATGCGAACACTTAGCGGTGCATCGCGAATTCTAAACATATACTGCTATTAAAATTATGCCATATACATACATACAGACGCCACAAAAAAATCCCTTCTGAATCCATTTTAAATCAGTTTTATAATTCGTTTTGGGAAAAAGAGTCCTTTATTCTGTCCTTACGTACAGATGTCTCGTGAAAACATCATTAAATTGCATTCTATAGCGGTCAAAATGAATAATTTCCTTGAAATATGATACCCGGAATTTTTTGTGATTACAATACTTCCTTCACTTCTTACAAGGAAGTAAAAAAGAGATAAAGAAAAATGTTTTATATGAATATTCTGTTTTTGAACATTTTGTGTTTTTGCTGTTGAATTGAATTAAATGTGGTTTAAGTGCGAAGAACATGATATTTAATAGGTAAAGTTAATACACAAAACGTTAATAATAAAAACACACCAAAAATAAAGTTTTGTAAGCCATTTTACAAAGAAAATTGAGCATTGATGGGATGAACTGAGGAAAAGACTAAAAAAATAGGAACTTGTATGTTAAAACTTAACACTGTATCCAGAATTCTGAACTTATTAAAGTTGCTGTTAAAGTTTTTATGATTTTGATTTGTGTATTGCGGAAGTGCATAGAAAAAGCGGTGCTTAATAATAAAGCTTTTTTTTTTTTTTTTTTTTTTTTAAAGGGTTAGCAGGGGTGAATGAATGCCACAGCTACTGAGTGCTTTAAAAAAAACCTTTACAAATCCTTTTGGGCGAATATTAAAATTTGAATCCTTTCAGATTTTTTTAAATAATTGGAAAAAAATTCTTATATGTATTAAATTTCAGATCCCAGATATCAAATGAACGCAGTCTAGTTATCAAAAATGTGGATATCGTAGATGAAGGAACATATGTTTGTGAAGCTGAAAATTCTGTTGGAATGATATCATCTGAAGTTACTCTAACTGTTCATTGTGAGTATATATTTTAAATACTTCATTCCTCGAAATCCTGCATTTCTGTTTCATATATAAAAATATTTATTTTCATATTATATGTAATATGTAGTATGAATGTATTTATGTATTGTATGAAGTAATGTATGTATGTAGTATGAAGTAAAGTATACCATATGTTATGTATAAATTAGTTTCTGAAGCATTTAATTTGTATTTTAGCTCGGCCTAATTTTTTGGTTAAACCCAAAGATCAAAGAATTGGCTTAAATGGTATTGCCAAAATGGAATGCAGTGCAAGTGGAAATCCTCCTCCATCAATATTTTGGACTAAAGAAGGAAATCAGGTGAACTATTTTAAATAGATTCACTAATTTTTGCTATGAGAATGGTGATATTTGATTAATTATTTCTGTAATACCCCGCTCCCCACAAGAGTTTTTTTTTTTTTTTTTTAATCCAAAGGGGCTTTGTCCCTGAAGAACTATTGTTTTCGTTTTGCAATTTTGGGTTGGAAACATTAAAAGTCTGAATCACTTTTCAAACTGTTGCCACCAAATATTGCAGCTCTGTATTATATTTAAAGAAATTATATAATGAAGAATCTGCATAAATGTATGTATATTTTCCAATTATGATGAAACAATAGTACCTAGAGCCATCCAATTTCAGATAACGAACGTTTCCACCCGAATATGTGCATCTGGAAGCCCAAATTTGGAATTTGGTTTATTATCTATTTCATATTTTGTAAAGCTTTAACGAATTTTTGATGAACAAAACTCAACAATTTCAAAGCGAGCAATGGCAATGCTGTATGGGGGGGAAAAAACTTTTTATCTCCAGCGCTCAGAACTGTGTATCGGAAATTCTAAAGATATGCTCATTTTAAAATTATTTTGCGATATTGCTGTTGAACTGAATTTTAGGGTTTAAGTGCGAGGAACGTGATATTTAATAAATAAAGGTTATACACGAAATGTTAAAAAAACGCCCCTTTGGACATAATTTAAAATCTGAAACCTTTCAGTCCCCCTCCCCATGATGATATCATATTTCTTCATTTAAAAAATGCATCCTTAATTTTAGGATCCACTAGCGGCCAAGAGATAGCCGTTAGTTCTGTCCTGGGTTCGAATGGGCTGGTTGCGTGTGTATTTTCATGGTTTTTATCAAGTATAATGTGTATATGAGCCAGTTTCCCTTAGAAAGTCCTCCATAAAGGCATCCTTCCCTTGGGCAGATAACCCTCATGTGCTCTGCCATAACCAAATAAACAAAGCCCCTAATTTTAGTACCATCCATAAAGAAGACTGGGAATGAAATCAAGTGCTTAAATATATCTCTCGGATATTTTTAGTAATCAGTTTTAATATACTAAGAATAATAGCAGCAGTTATTTAAATTAAAAACTTAACTTAAAATGTGAAACAGAAGAATAGCAGGAAAATATATATCATCAGAGGTGAATTTATAAAATTTGAAACTGATCGTATGGCATATTAAATTATACATATTTTTTGCTACACTTCATTTAAACTTATTTCCTCGAATTTCATTAAAATTATATTTCTAATTCAATCAATTCAGTTCTGACTTCACGACAAAGGAAAATTACATAAAAACTTGATCTCCATTAAAAATTGTAAAAAACAAAAAACATTAAACACCAAATACAATTAAACAAATTTTTTTTAGAATCAAAATTAGAGTTTCTACACTAAAACAAGCAATTCAACCAGCGGACTGCAAGGCAAATTTTTCGTTGCGCAAAATTGAAAGTTAACTTTTGGTCACACTGGACAAAAAGCCACTGAAGTTGGTGCACCAACCGAGCTAATTTACTATTCTACTAAGAGTTTCATATGTAAACAAAGGGCGGCCTCGTCAGGTTCTTGGTTTTAAATTGTTGTTAATTATATAACCATTGCATGCAGCAGATTAATTAAAGGCATGAAAACCTTAACTGAAGCATAAGAACTGCATGATTCAATAACTTTTAAAGCAAAATGCATGATTTACCAATATATAGAAAAATTGAGCTCACTGAGCCAGGTAACTGGATGTCTATGTATACTGGGCCAAAAGTTCATTAAAACTTTAAACAGTTTGCAAGAAAGGGCTCACAAGAGAGTCAGATTTTTTTAGTAACAGAAAAAAATGTAGTTTCAAATGTCACCAGTAGAGGGCACTGATGACCTGAAACACAATGAACAGGACAACAGTGTCCTCCATTCATTTATTCTTTTGATAACAATTGTTCAACATGACCCCCAGTACATTGTACAACACAAGTAAGGCGATTCACAGCGCCTGTTACAGCTAAATGGAACATCTTGGAATGAAATGCGAAAACCTTACAACAGATATAATGGTTGAGTTCAGCCAGTGTTGAAGAGAATGAAAGGTAAACAAGTGATTTCAAATACCCCACAACCAGAAGTCAATCAGAGTGAAATCAAGTGATTATGTAGGTCTTGCCATCTCAACTGATCACTCTGTCAAGGTACTGAATAGGAATCGTTTTACTGGATTGGCATCCTGCATAAAGATTATTACAGATAACACACCTCTCTGATTGAATGCGGGCAGAGCTTTGTCATGCAAAAGAGTGAGATGACACTCAACGGTTATTGTGCGCGTTTTCCAGCCAGATATGGGACACGGTTCTTCAAAGAAGAGTGGTCTGATAATGAAAGGTGCGATGAAGCCATACCAGACTGTGAACTTAGCTGGATACATTGACTTCATCGTATATTTATGAGGATTCGATTCACCCATATATGAGTATTCTGGGTGTTGACATCCCAGTGCAGTGTGAAATGTGCCTCATCCATTGAGAAAACGTTAGCATACCCACTGAGGGTTGCTTTCCCACTGGTCAAATGGATCATAGCGATGTTTCCTGGTTATAACTGATGCAGTGATTGCAATTTATTCGGATAGAGATGCAATATCCTGTGGAGGATATGTCGAATTAATGAGTGAGGCACATTAATGAGTGTGAGCACTGCAACTGCCCGTGATGATTCCTCTGCTATATCATTCATAGTGGTTTCCACCACAGTAATTCAGCCCTTCGCCAATGAGGGTCTTCCACTTCATATCCAATCCTCCAAAGAGCAGTTTCTTCAAACCGTTTGATAAGCTACAGTATTCCCAGAACATGGTATGGGGCCATTCTTTCAATTCTTTCATGTGTTTTGCAATGCAACAGTAGCTGCCTCTCCATTCAAATAGAACAACTTCATCAATAACGCTTGTTCAGGTAATGATAACATTCTGAAATCGAATGAGAAATCTTCATGTATCATTTTTTTATCACAATATTAATTTTCATAAATCTGCTGAATCTCTCGCATGTCAGCGCTATCTGCCAGTGACATTTTGAACTATTTTTTTTTCTGCTTAAAAAAAATCTGACTTCCTTGAGAGTCCTTTTTTGCAATCATAATTTCTTCCTTTTTTATGAATTTTTAAAGTTTTAATGAACTTTGAGCTCACCCTGTATATATTTATATACATATGCAACAAAAAAATGGAGGTACACAACTACATGTTACCCTATATACAAAGTTTCACCATTCTACAGCTACTGATATTTAAGTTAATGCGAGGTACATACATATGTACAGACATCATAAAAAAATCTCTTCTGAATTCATTTTCGAAATAAAAAGAGTCCTTTATTCAGTCCGTATGTACAGATGCCATACAAAAGCATTGTTCAAATGCATTCAAGAGTGGTCAAAATGGGTATTTTCATTGAAATATGATACCCAAAATTTTTCACAATTGCAGTACTTCCTTTACTTCATACATGGAAGTAAAAATTATTGCGGACCATTGCTAGGCTCTTGTAATCGTGGCATCTGTGACCACCTCTGCATATGATAAGCCTGTTCATCATTTTTCATAAGATATTTAGTGATTCTAGGTAATATTCGGATTCCAGGGAACCTTATTCGAGAAATGCTGTTCTCTGTTGCTCCCAAAATATTTAAAACTTATCAAATAAAAATTAGTTATTTTCCAGTATATGCCTTTTTATTCTCCACATAATGGTTATTAGTATAAAAATATATGAGTGATCCAGCATCATATTCGTTATGGGGATTCTCATATTTTAGATAATATTGTGTATTATTATGTTGTTTAATAAAGTTGCTATTCTGTAAGCTGATGATTTTTATTACGCCTGCAAGCGGGTTTTAATAGTATGGTTGCACTCTAGTGGTATAGGTAGTTAACACCTCCAGCTAACAGCTGAGAGGTTGATGGTGCGAGTCCCAGTGAGCCAGTGAGGGTCTAATTGAATTTTATAAAATTATCTGTGTATATACACTGCTTCATGGATAGATGATACCTCTTTTCCCTAAGACAGCAAAAGGATTATATCATCTTTTCTAATGCTATCATATTTATTTAAAATTAACCTTGGATTTATGACAATGCTAGGGTCAGGGCTTAATTTCTAAAAGTAGGAGTGCCAGAGCATTATGGAAGACCATCAGGAAAAGGAACCAGAGTAAATAAATAAATAAAATGACTATTAATAAGCGATTTTTAATATAATTTTATTGCTAAAAATAAAATTTTCGAGATCAAATTTCTATTCAAATTGTTGTTCAGTTAGATAAAAGAAGTACCATTAGATAAAAGAAGTACCAGAGCTTTCTTATTTAGGGCTTCAGTGAGCTCCGGCTAGAATTAGAATTTTTCCCCAAACCTAAGAAGTTCTGGAGCTGGATTCCATTGGGCTCCGACACAATTTAAGCTCTGGGTGGGGATGCGTGAAAGCAAGAAAATCTGCTCAATCTGATGGATAGTATAGTGGATATGCTTCTTCTTCATTGGCCAGACAGCCAAGGATAGTCCCTTGCCTTCCTCAAAATCGAATTCCAAGCTCTTCTATCCTTAGCCTTGGAGATCCAATAAGTTATTTTTAAAAATTTTAAGTCTGTTTGCAAACAGTGGAGCCACCTAAGTTTTAGGTCTTCCTCTTTTTCGGATGCCAAATGGTCTGACCAAGAAGATCATTTTAGTTACACGATTTTCATCCATTCTGCACAGGTATCTTGCCCATTTAATTCTCTGAATCCTTATGTATTTTACTATATCTAGTTCTTTAAAAGATTTTATAGAGTTCAGAGTTAGTTCTTCTTCTCCAGATATTGTTAACATCTTATGGCACCAAAAATACTGTGGGTTTGAAATAAGCATGCAAATTGTATTCTCTAAGAATTGTCTACTTCTAATTAAAAAAAAAACACATTATCGTAATATAGAAAAAGAAAACTTTATTAAATAAGATTAGCCACAACAAGTCTTACCCCATTCTATGAAACCCTAACATACTCGTTCAAGATGCCAGATCATTCTTTAAATCCTTTTTACAAAATAAGAAAGTATCAAAGTTGCCAAAAATTTAAACTTAAAATTATAAACAAATACTATTAATTTCCCCCTTATTTGTGTTTTAGATATAATTTTAGTCAGTCAGTCATGTCCATACTTTAATAATTCATCCTTTAGTTTCACCCTAGGTAGATATTTTGTTAAAATATCTGCTTCTTGTTTTTGTAAACAAACAAACTGAGGAATAATTTGATTCATTTCATATTCATCTTTTACAAAGAAATATTTTCCGTTAATGTGCCTTGAAATACTACTTTGTTTTGGTTTTTTTATCCAATCTATTAATGCTTGACAGTCTGTTCTAATTTCTATTGATTTTTCAATTCGATCATCTTGTCCCAGTTCTCCAAGTAAAAAGATATACCATTTAATTTCACATGCACATTCACAGAATGCCAAAAGTTCAGCTTCCACTGTAGATAGAGCAACTATTCTTTGTTTATTGCACTTTCAATTTAAGAAATTTTTACCTAATTTAATGAAATAACCTCCAAATGATTTCCCATCTTCAGTGGTGCACCAAGTTGTATCTGAAGTAGCATTTAATTTCCCTTTGTCTGATGTATATATTAAACATGCATTTTGTGTCCATTTATTTTGTGTTCCTTCACAGCTTTCCAGTTTTTCTCTCTGGGATCTTGATTATATCTTGACGAATTACTTACAGCAAAAGCTAGTTGCTAAGCTCATAAATGACCCTAACGCTTCTTGATATATTGTCTTTGGCACAGGTGGGGAAGATGCTATGTCGTCAAGATTTTCACCCAATATTCCTAGAGTCTTGATTGGTTTACATTCATTCATTTCAACCATTTTTGAGAAGTTTTTTAAGATTTTTGTTATATAATCTTCTTGACTGAGTATAAGTTTTCCAAACTCTTGCCGGATGTCTGTTCCTAAAAATTTGTGTGTTTTAGTGACTTCTGGTAATGTAAATGATTTAAATAGTGTGAGAGGTTATGCTATCTATCTCAGAATTCAAATTTCCAATCACCATGAAGTCATCCTCATACACTGCCATGATAAGATAGTTGATCTTGTCTTTATAAACACATGGATCTGATTTTAATCTAGTTAAATTCCTTAAGAATTTTACATAATTCTTCATACCAGCATTTTCGTGATTGTGGTAATACGTATATACTTTTGTTCACAAGATATACTTTGTTGGGATCTGATATGAATCCTGGTGGCTGTTCCATGTAAATTGGTTTATTCAAGTATCCATTCAAATATGCAGTTTTTATGTTGAAGAATCTTATTTTATAGTTTTTGCAAACTGCAATCGATAACAATGTTCTAAAGGTTGCAAGTCTCCTTACTGGACTAAATCCATCTTCATAATCAATTCCTTTTCTTTGATTAAATCCGATTGCTACTAGTCTTGCTTTGTAAATTGTTTCTAAAGTTCCCTTTTCATCCTTTCTTGAGAATATCCAGCAGCTTTTAATAACTTTCTTATTGATGGGTCTTTCAACTAATTCCCAGACTTCATTAGCCTCCATTGAACTAAGTTCCTGTATCATTGCATGTAGCCAGAATTGACTTTCATCAGATTCTACAGCTTCATCATATGTCTTAGGTATTTCTTTATTTGTATTGTATACTACATAATCTTTTAATTTTTCTGGGAGCTTTGTCGCTCTCGCTGGTCTTTTCTATACAGAATATTCATGACTATCATTTCCAGATTCTTCATTTATTTGTGGATGCTCTATTATTGGCATTTCTAATGAATTGTTTTCGTCATGGTCATCAGTGTTTGATGGTAAAATTTTCTCAGCTTCTTCATCTGTTGTATTATCTTCTCTATGGTATCTGCCAGTTATTCCTGAATTATTTACACTGCCGTTAGTTTGTTCCTTGTAAAAAATAATAAGTTCTTCTAATATTTGATTTTTATCGAATTTTAGATAATTTTCTTTTAGTGAAGGTAATCCCAGTTTCTGCTCATTAAATTTTACATCTCTCACTTCTTGGATTTTATTTAGTTCAGGAATATAAATTTTATAAGCTTTTCTCTTCATGCTATAGCCTATCATAATTCCTTTTTGAGCTTTTAGATCCATATTTCTTTGTTTTTCTCGTTTTATATGGATGTATGCTTCACATCCAAATCTTTTAAGATATGTAATGTTAGGCTTGCGTCTTATATACAGTTCATGTGGAGTAAACCTTTTATCATTTTTGTGACAAATGTTATTCACATGTACAGCTACTTTAACGCTTTCAGACCAAAATTTTATTGGTAATTCTGCATCAATTAACATAGTCCTAGCAGATTCAATTATAGTATGATTAAAACGTTCAGCTTTTCCATTACTTTCTGGAATATAAGGGGTTGTAAGTTTATGTTTAATTCCCATTTTGTCAAAAAATTCTTTTTATACTTTTAGCTAAAAATTCACTACCATTTTCATTACGAATTCTTTTTAGTTTCTTTCCTTTTTGTCTTTCTTCTTAGATAATAAGCTTGGTTAAAGCTTCTAAAGTTTCACACTTCTTAATTGTTATCACAAATATGGAATTACTGTAATCATCTACCACTGTTAAAAAATAACAACTTCTATCTATTGATTTCTCAATTGATGCAAGTAAATCTATATGCCATAATCCTAAAATATCTTCAGATTGCTTAAATTGCACATTTTTGTAAGACGTTCGTGTCATTTTTTCCAATGTACAAGGTTCAGAATTGTTTTGGGAAATTTTTACACTTTCTAATCCAATTACGGATGAGTTTTTTTTCATTTCTATCAGCTTTTGATAATTTACGTGACCTAGTCTCTGATGCCATAGTACATCATTAACATTGCTAATTTTAGCTTCTTCAACTATATTTCGTTCAACTTCAAATTTATTTCCATTTCTGTTAGCTATCTCTAGAATGTTTCCATGTTTATTGATCACTTCTGCTTTAGTTTTGGTAAAAATTACTTTTAAATCATGATCTACAATTTTTGATATTGACAACAGATTTCCACTTAGATTCGGTACTTGCGGAACATTTTCTATTCTCAAAATGTTCTGATTTCTGTCACTTTGCATTTTAATGTTACCAATACCAACTGATTTGTCATGGCGTCTTTTTCAGCTGTCATTATTTTGTCATTCTTCCTCTTTAAAATCAGTAAATATTTCTTTACTAGTTGCCATGTGAGATGTGGCTCCTGAATCAATAATCCATTTCATTTTTCTATTTTCTTGCCCATCTATTTTATTCTTTCCATCATTTCTATCTTGATGAAGACATGGGCTTTCTATTTTCTTAGATGCTTCAGATAAGCATGTAGCTGATCCATATTCTCTTTCTTTTTTGAGATTCGATAAGTTTTATTTGTTCAATTTCTCTGCTTGTGATGCTCTTGTTTGTTATTTATTTAACATTCAGATGATTTGTGACCTAATTTTCCACAGCTAAAGCACTTTATATTATTATTATTCCAACATTCCTCTATTAAATATCTTAATTTTCCACAATTAAAGCATCTTCTTTCATATTTAGATTTTATACAATTTTCTTTTGCTTAGAACTTATTTCTATTTCTTTTCCTCTTTCTTTATTTTTTCCTTCTGTTTCTTTTAAAGCTTGTCTAATTGAATGCTTTTAACATCAAATTCTTTTCTAAGTCCTTCTAATGTGAAGTAAATTAATTATTTATCTCTTATTTCATTCCCAGAGGTGTAGCTAGGGTAATCAGCGCCCGAGGACAAGTGAAGATTTCGCCGCCCCCCCGCCCCGTCTGCCAAAATGCAGTGAGGAACGGAAAAAAAGCTTAAAAAATAATAGCATTTTAATTGTTTAAAATAATAATAATTTGCTAATCTGAAATGTTTTAAATTTTAAATAGTTTAAATTATTAAATATTTTAATTTTTAAAGCACTTTTAAGTGTATATTTTTGAAGTTTCGCTAAATTCACTAACTTAGAACGTAGTAAAATAATTAAGACAATAATGGTAGAACGAAAATATGATTATTCTAAAATATTTTTCAAATATAAATTTCGAAAACTTAAACATCATATTTGATATTATAATGTAATAACTTGAAAATGTATAATGACAGTTTAATGTGTAATGCTTCAAATGTAATTACTAATTTCAAAGAGAAATTTTCCTAGCTTTAGCTGCTGCAAATTTATCGATTAGTTCATCAAAATTTATACTCTGGGCTACCTGTTGTTCCACACTGAGCAAAGCTAAGGCAGACAGTCTTTTTTGTGCCATGGATAATCTCAGGTAGGACAAGATATGTTTTAGTTTACTAAAAGATCTTTCGCAGCTGGCGATGGAGGTTCCAATAGTCAGTAAAATCTGAAGACCGACTCTCAGAGTGGGAAATACATCTTCTCCGTACTGCACAATAAAGCGAAGCAGGTCCTCTGGGGTCGAAAGCTTAACATCAGCTCTTGTTTTGAATAGCATTCGGCAGTCCATTATTTCAGTATACATTTCCAAGCCATCCAAGTCTGTATCGTAAAAGTTTTCCATGGAAATGCAGCACTGTTTCAAGCTACTTTTGTTGCCTGTAGCCATTAGTCCGTTTACATCTAAAAGAAAGCCAAAATTAGAGTCTACTTTCTTTAAGCTGATGAATCTGTCTACCATTTCTATGTGTATTTTGTCCAGCATACTTTTCATCAATCGCAGCATTTCATTTTCTGCTGTGAGTCCTACATCATCTGCAATTTCTCCGGGCATTTTCTTCTTTTTTCTCTGTCGTCTTTCAGCTTGGATATCACAAGCATTACACAGTTCCTTGGCGTCTTCAAGAGATTTCATGCATATCTCATCTCTGTTTTGTAGGAGATACTCTTGTAAAGCCTGAATATCTCGAGCAGCATTGTGGAAATTCATAGAGGGGTCTTGAAGTCTTTTCTGGACCCTGTCAATCTTGGCAAGTACTGTATTCCAGAATCGAAGAAGAACAAAAAACTCAAAAGTTAAGATTCGATGCAACAATTGAATTGCATCACTTCTTGTATCTGCATTTTCGTCATGATCCTCTGCAATATTTTCAAATAATTCTACTAAAGTTTCGAGTTGATCATGTACCGGTTTAACAGCTTCTACTCTGGCACTCCAACGAGTTTCTGACTCCGACTTCAACGATACACCTAGAGCAGTTTTCAGTCTTTTCCATCTAAGAGTTGATTTTGAAAAATAAACATAGATAGCTTGTATCGTACTAAAAAACGTCACAGAAGCTAAATCATGACTAGCAGCATGAACTCCAACTAAATCAAGTGTATGATTATCACAGTTAACAAATATAGCTTTTGGGTTAATTGCTGTGAGTCTTTGTTGCACTCCTGACTTATAGCTGGACATCACAGGCGTATTGTCGTAACACTGTGATCGACAGTCTTTGAAAGCTAATTTGTCTTTTTCTAGTTGTTGTAATATTATACCTGCTATACTTGCTGCATCTTTTTTATGAGTTTGAATAA
>KK115313.1:188452-237970 GCA_000611955.2 Stegodyphus mimosarum | reverse complement strand
AGGAAAGTCTGAAAACACCATTTTAAACTTATCGTATAATAGTTTCACTTCACACTTTTTACCTCAATATAAATAATGGTATTAATTTAAAACAATAAATTGAATTCAAATAAATCTGGATTTTAGGAAAGACTTTATCTACAAACCGAATAACTGTTAAGCTACAAAACGCAATTTTGCATTATTTTATGTTTCTCAGACGGTATAGTGATTAAGGAAGCTGACCGAAAGGCCCAGGTTCGAATACCGGAGAAGGCATGGGTGTATATGTTCGTCCGTTCATAGGAGGTAATGGTGGCCATCTATCAAGTAATACCCTGAAGGATTTATAATTTTTCACTTAGCAATTTTTCATTTTAACAAAATAAACTCTCTTAAAATCTATTATATATTTATATACACACAGTTATTGCTACAGCAGTTCCATATACAAAATTTCAACGTTCTACGGCTAATCATTTTTGAGTTAATGTGAATTACATACGTCGTAATGTGAGATATATACAAGTTTCACCGTTCTACAGCTAATCACTTTTGAGTTAATGTGAGATACATACGTACGAAGTACAGCCATCGTGAAAAAAATCCCTTTTGAGTAGTATATTTTAAATCCAGTTTACAGTCTGTTTTGGAAAAAAAGAATTCTTTATTTTGTCCATACGTACAGACATCATGCAAAGAAATTGCCCAAATTGATTCGCGAATGGGCAAAATGAATATTTGCATTGAAATATGGTACCCAAAATTCTTCGCGATTACAATGCATCCTTTTTTTCCTTTTCGTTCAAAGAAGTAAAAGTTTTTGCCTTTTATTGTTATTAATAAACATGAAAAAAATTCAAAAATCATATAGTTTTTATTACTTTTAAATCATTGAGATTATAATTTAAGTTTAAAATTATTTCTAAACTTTTATTTTGATTCTCAGTTTGCTAATTTATGAATTAGAATTTTGTGATAGATTCTATAATTCTTTAGATATGCTCGATTACACTTTAACTCATCCGTAAGTGATAAGTCAAATTACATATCGATTCGGTCTTTTTAATTGATAGAAGCAGCAAAGATTACAACTTGTTTACAGTTAATTCTTCACTGTTAAAGAATTAGAAAGGGGGCTTTATTCTTTTTCCCACATCACTAACTCAGTGGTTCTCACATTTCTTAGAATTTTTAGTACAACATAAGAGTTTTAAGCACTTCAATTCCTGTATATAGGATAAATGAAAATGTTTCGTCATATAGATAAGTATAAGACATTATCCTTCTACAGCTCTATAAAATCAGTAAAGTTGAGGTATTATTAGCAAATTTTAGTTCAATCAGTCATTTGTGATCAGCTGCTCTTCAAAGAAAAATGTTTACATAAGAATTAAAATAACTATCCTCTCATTAATATCATACATTAAAGGAATAATTTTGTTAAGACAATAATTTTGTCTAACTGCACAACTAGGAATCAGTAACTCCCTGTGTAATAACATCTCTGAATAGCATATTTAATAAAATTGAGATTATTGCAAAAGAAAAAAAAAGTTTTATGTACAATTCTTAATTAGATAATTAATAATTGAACAAATTACCTTTAATTGAAATTTTCAGCTTAGATAAATAAATTTAAATACACAACTGCACATAGTGCATGAATTTTCAATGACATAAAAAGTTATTTTTCTCATTATAAATTATATAATATCCATAACTTTCAAAAAAGGGGGAAATTGCTTACCTATTCCAAACAAAAGTACACCGAGTAGAATTCAGTTAGAAAATGTAGAATTTCTTAGAACACTATCATAAAACAGTTTTTTTTTTTGCTCTTTTTTTTTTCCTAATTCCTTTTATTCAGGACATCCCATATTAAATTGTTTATAGGAACTCAATACAAATTAAAACATTATTTTTGTAACACACAACTAAATTTTTATGAAAACTTTCAAAGTAACTTTCGAAGATGTTAGATCATTACTGTTCAGTTTCTCATTCTCGGGTCAAGTTGGCTGCACCCCTCCTGGTTTATCCCTAAGGCTGATTGCGCCTCCTATGGTCATTCTAGCAACTGTGTCCCTTCTATTCGTTCACAAGGACAGCTTTACGACTTAAAAGTATCATATAACCTTCGAAGTATTTTCTTTCTTAGTGGGGAAGGATGACTTTCATTGACCTTGCGTTTAAATAGAAAACCTAGCTTTTCTATTCCATCTTTGCTAATCACACGACAAAAAATGTAATAAAAAGATATCCTTATTACGATGGGGTGGTGGACTAAGTATGCGAATTTTTAAAATTTATTTTTTATTGTATTTAAAAATGAAAATAATTTATTCTAAAATATCGTAACATCCATTTGGCGCCCCCTAGATGCTGCACCCGGGGACAGATGTCCCCCCTTGCCCCCCCTAGCTACGTCACTCTTCATTCCCAACTTGAATACTTTTACTTTTCAGAATTGCAGCTCTATTCATGTAATCATCTACAGATTCATTTTGACTCCTTTTCAGTTGAGCTAATTCTGTTCCACATTTGATTTGAATATCTTCTGTTCTTGCCACCATTTCATTTTTTATTTTCTCCCATAACTTCTTTGCATTTGCATATTTTAACGCTTGTGGAGCTGGCATAGTTTGATTCATTACATTTCTTGCTATTGCATTATTATCATCCCATGCTTCCCAAGTTTTTATTTCACTTTCGAAATTAACATCTTCTCTTTTATATAGTTTTGGTGGTTCATGAGCTTCTATCACACTTCTCCATATTTTCAAACTTCATAATTCACTTTCGATTCTAATTGCCCATATAAGGTAACCTATCATCAGTGAATTTTTCTATGTGACTCAAATTTATTATATTATATGCCATATTTCCTAATTTATAATTACTAGTTGTAATACAAATCGAAATTATCTCTTAGAGAAATTTGTGATGTCGCTAAGCCTAAATAACATCAATGTTCTATATGAAAGTTCAACTGCAGAGAGGATAACCACGCTCTGCTACCAATTGTAGGTTTGAAATAAGCATACAAACTGTATTCTCTAAGAACTGTCTACTTCTCATTAAAAAAAATGCACATTATCTTAATATACAAAAAGAAAACTTTATTAAATAAGATTAGCCACAACAATTCTTATCACATTCTAGGAAACACTAACATACTCGTCAAGATGCTAGATCATTCTTTAAATCCTTTGTACAAAATAAGAAACTATCAAAGTTGCCAAAAATTTAAGCTTAAAATTATATCTATAAACAAATACTATCAAATACTTCTCAAAATTTTTCTTTCAAAGACAGAAAAGATACTTTCAGCTTTTTCTGTCATTGCCCGGTTTCAGCAGAGTATGTAAGAATGGGTCTGATTAAGCTTTTGTAAATTAGAATCTTTGTTTTTCTGCTAGTGAAGTTAGACTTTAAGTATTTTTTGAGACCGAAAAAACATCGGTTAGCATCTGTGACTCTACTACGGATCCCAGGCATGAAGTCATTGAGAGTATTAACTTCTGATCCTAAATATTTAAATTTGCTAACAGTTTCAGACTTGTAATCCCCAATTTCAAAATAGGGGCAGTTGTGATTACCACATGAAATATACTTAGTTTTATTTTAGTTGATTGCTAGATTCATTTTGCTGGCGCAGCCTCCTGAGATGTAAAAGCCTCTCTGACTCAGGAGTGCGCACGACTATGTTAATATCGTCAGCAAATGCAAAAATGTGAACAGACTTGTTAAAGATAGTTCCACGCGTTTTAATGTTGGAGTCTTTTATGATTCTTTTATGGTTTAAAAAGCAAGCAGGCCAATGCATCACCCTGTCTGAGCCCATTTGAAACAACAATAGGCTCTGAGAGATTTTTCTGAATTTTAACCCTAAGTTTTGTCTCAGTAAGAGTAATAGTAACCAAATGTATGAGTTTTTCAGGTATTGCAAATTCTCTTATAGCTTCAATTAAATATTTTCTGTTTACTGAGTCGTAGGCAGTCTTAAATTCAACAAAAAGGTGGTGCATTGCAATGCCATATTCATTAGTTTTTCCCAAAATTTGCCTAATGTTAAAGATTTGTTCTGTTGTGGATCTTCCTTCACAGAAAATACATTGGTAATCATCTACAATATTTTCTGTATAAGTTACTAGTCTACTAAAATGTGTATTGAAAATAATTTGTAAAAAACACAAAGGAGACTAGTGAATATTCTATGTCTTGTAATTCTGAAGGTATATTTTTAGTAATTTTCATTACTGCAGTTTTAGTTTGGAAGTGACGTGTTTGTAACATATACGGCTGGTTTTACCAACGACCAAAGCATCGTGAAAAAATGCTGTGATTAGATGTCTTACCCTCTTGCAAGGAAATGCACTTTTGAATACAAATTTAAACAGAAATGTTATGAAAATCTTAAATTTAAATTTGCTACGAAAATACAAAATCTTAAAAAGAAAAAAAGAAAAAAAAATGTATTTATGCTCATTTTTACAAATTTGGTAGGTAGATTAACATATATCTTTCTTGAAAAAGTGCAGTGTCTTAATTTTTACTTGATAGGAACTTGAAAATTCTAATAATTTTAAATCCGAAAAAGAGAATTTTGTACAAACAAAAAAATGTTTCACAATTCTTATTACTTGGCTTAGGTTATATCTTTGGGTTCAATGCGTGTTTGGTGATAAATGCGACCAGACCTTAAGAGTTTAAGCACTGATTGCCGGTAAAACTGACAAGTAGCCTTATAAATGCAAGTGTAATAATTTCTATAATGAGTTTTTTTTTCCTGTTTTTAAGGTGTTGATGTTTCCTGAAAGGTCTTATGGAAGATTCTCAGTGAATAGGGAAGGCACTTTAATTATTTCTGGAGTTCGTAAAGAGGATGATGGATATTACATATGCTCTGTTTTGTCTGGTATTGGATCATCAATGGCCAAGGCTTATTTGGAAGTCACTGGTATTTAAAATTTCCTTAGAATATCAAACAAAAAAATTTTTGGTTTCATTAATTCGTTCAGGTTTTTATGTTTGTTGTTTATTGTAGCTATAGGAGATCTACCAGCTCCTGTAATAAAGTTGGGACCTGCCAATCAAACGCTACCTCTGAATACCAAAGCAAGGCTTCCCTGTGAGGCAAGTGGTAATCCTGCACCTGTTATTCGATGGCTAGTAAATTCCGCACCACTGGCCAAAAACTCTAGATTTAGGACTTTGGATTCTGGGACTTTGGAAATTGACAGTAAGCAGAATTAAATGTAGTATATAGTTTTTACAGAAGCTATTTAACTATTTGAATGCATAAGAAATTCACAAGTAAACTTAATGTATAGTATAATATTGGAAGCACTTAATAACTTAATTTAAAATATTACATAAATAATAGACTCAAGTATTCTGTCATTTATGCTTCTGAAATTTACTTCTATAGTTTCTTTCCTGATTCTGTCTTCCCTTTTTATTTTATTTATTTATATATAATATTTAGGATCTCAGTTCAGTTTTCATAGTCTGAATTCAAGTTAATTTTATAAATTTGAGCTTTTTAAGCATTAAAAATTTTAAGTAAATTGGGTTGCAAGCAGATGCAGTCATGATTTATGCACATGCACTCAGCATTTATATTTCTTCGTCCATGATACAGTCTTTTTATATTCTATTTTATGTGTTTTATTTTATGGTGTAATGTATTGAAAAGCAAGTAAAATAATTAAATATTTATCTTTTCAGTTTTGCAGCCTGAAGATACTGGTGTATATACATGCACAGCATCTAGTGAAAGTGGCGAAACTTCATGGAGTGCTACGCTTACAGTTGAATGTAAGTTTTCTAATTACGTACATTTGTAGTTAATATTCATTTTGTAATCATAGGATTTTTTTTACTAGTATTTGACTTTTTCAAATTCTTCATTAAAAAAGTTTTCATAATTGCATTTTTATTTATATTTATTTATTTTTTTTTAATTTCAGTTAGATGATTAGATTTGCAGTTATTTACTGTACCATTTGATGAAAGTTTTCAGTTGAAATACTTTAAAACTGTGAAATCTCAATGTTTTTTGTATTTGTCTGATGTTGACCTAAATTGGTAGAAAAATCTACATAGCTGATGTATTTAAAATAGGTTTTCTTTCTTTCTTTCTTACTTTTTTTTTTTATAAACATTCTGTTAACATTAAATTTGATTAATGTCTAGGCATAAAAAAAGAAATCTAAGAATAAGAAATTTGTAACAGCTCTTTTAATTTAAATAATTTTAATATAAACTATTTTCTAATTTTCAAAGTTGTAAAAATTTCAAAAAGTTGTAAAATATAATTTTTTTAATATAATAATTTTCTTTCATATAACGTAATTTTGTGCACAAATTAGTTATTTTAACTATTTTACTTTTTTTTTCCTCCCAAAAATAATGTTTTTTTAATTTTTAGCTCCTAGGAATCCAAATGTCATTTTTCATAGAATGCCTGACCCCGTTAATTTCCCAGGACCACCTTCTAAACCCATAGCTTCAAATGTTTCTGAAACATATGTTACATTATCATGGAAGAAGAACACAAAACCAGGTGCTTCACCTTTGATTGGATATACAGGTATGATTATCATATACGCATTTTTTTATATAGCTAAAAATAGTTATTAATATTTCTGTATGAGAATACTACCATGATTTATAAATTCGTTTTCATTGTAAAATGAGAAAGAATTAAAAAAAAAAAACTCCTGAATTGTTATTTTTTTATGGGCAGCTATATAACATCATCTTTTAATCATGGCTGTCATTAAAGAATTCATAAAAGTAAAATTCTTCAAGTAATTAATTGAAAAATGTTCAGCATACATTAAAAGCTACTAAATATATAAATTAATAAAGTAAATACAAATAATTGATAAATGTGGTAAAAAGTACAGAATAAGTATGTTTTTATATTTTAGACTAAATGTTTGTTAAATAAATATAAGCTACTATAACATAAACTACTAAAGTAGTCAACCACATCTTGTTATTTATTATAGCTTTATTTAAGAATTATTTATTTTTTTTAGATTTTAAAGGAATTATGGATTATGTAAAGGAGAGTTAAATTTGTAAAATCAAGGTATTGTTGAAAATTACACCCATAATATTTTCATTAACATTTTATATGCCTTGAAAAATATAGCTCTAATTTAAATGTTACACATAGTACTCACATGTTAATGCAACCACCTGAATAGAAATTCCCATATTTTGAAAATGTGCCCATGTGTATAAGTTTTTCAATTTTGAGAAGCAGTATTACTGTTTATGTATGAATTTTTTTAAGGTCTTCAAAGTTTTATACATACAAACTGTGATATTTATTTATTTATTTATTTTGTTTTAAACTTAGTTTGAAAATATATGCTTCTGGGATGTTACAGTTTTAACATCCCAGAAGCACACAAGAGGGCACATATGTTTATTGTTTTTCTTACTACTTTGTGGGTTTTTTTATTGAAATGTAATGCTGACAACAGAAAACCCCTGTAAGCAGATGAATTTTAAATAGCCATAAATAAAATTTTCCATCTGATAAAATGGCTAATATTTTCAAGTGTTCTGTGGATTTCGTGAAGAAAAAGTAAGCAAAAAAGTTTTCTTATCGAATATAGGTGTTGAAGGTAAAATTAAGTAAATTAAAAAAAAAAATGCTGCCGAAACATGATTACTAGTGATCATTAGATAGATTTAGGTATTTATTATTTTTTGATAAGTGACTGAATATTGATTATTAAAATGGCTAAATCTAAAGCACTAAAAAAGATGCATGGAATGCAGAGATAGTCAGTTACAGGACTGATCACTCAACTGGAAAGGGAAATGTAATCGAATAATATTAAATGTGATTTATTAGAAGATGATTTATCCATCTTAAATGAAAATGAAAATGGTATATTAAAATTAAACACTAAATTTTCATAACAGACAAAAAAGAGTACAAAACAGATATACAGGGTAGCTTGAAATATAAAAATAAAACTACATTATGCGAATCGAAGATCAGTAGAAGAGAAAAGGAAAAAGTATTAAACTGAATCAGATGTCATCTAATTCTTCTAGTATAGATGCAGTAGGAAGTACAACTGCCATTAGTGCTAAATTTTCTGAAATTAATCATAAATAAATTTAAATGTGACATATAGGAATTACAAAGTTTGGGGCTCAATACACATCTGCTATACCTAATAACTGTGCTTTAAAACATGTAGACAAATTTAATAATCTCAAATCTTTACTAATGGACACAGATTTAATGTCAGTTAAATGCTTATCCTAGTCAACAAAAGTAACGAAAGACAATAAATATTCTAAAAGAAAGGTTTGGTAAAAAAGAAATTTTAATAAATGCACATATGAATCGTTTGCTGAATTTAAAGACAGCGAAAAGAATAGATGATGTCAAAGAATAATGTAACTAATGTGATAGTTTAAAAATTGAAATTAGAAGTCTTCATTTCCATGTCATTACTATGAATTCTGACAGCTATTTGTTATGCCCATTGCTAATGAGAATACTTCCTAGAGAATTAGTTCTAAATTCAGTCGATCATTAATCCTTACCACAGAAACAACAGAGGTGACTGAGGTTTTGGAATTTGTAAAGAGGGAAGCAGAGAAGTACATTTTTCCGAACATCACCAAATTATTATAAGCAGAAACGAACATCATAAATGTGATATTTTTCAACTGTAATGTAGGTTTGAAATAAGCATACAAATTGTATTCTCTAAGAATTGTCTACTTCTAATTAAAAAATACAAATTGTATGTTGTAAATATAATAAATCACTTTCCTTAAGCAGCTCAAATGAGCCTTTAATCAACTAAAACAGCACATAAAACAATTGTTACATTGTAAGAACAATATTTAAAGTAACAATGAATGTTGCCATTCCATGTAATATAATTTTAGTGCTGCCAGCAGTATTAAATATTATACCACATTCACCCCTCCCAAAGATTATTAATAAGTTACATAGTCTGCCAGATAAGAAGGCTTGACGTCTCTGCCTTTTCAGACGCAAGGATTCACTCTCATGCAAGTTATCATTTGAAGTATTTTCAAAATCCTCTTGTCTGCTAGGGCATGATAAATCACTGCCTTGGGGATCCTCTTCTGTCGATGTTCTTACAGTTTTCGATACGGATTCAGAAGCTTCAGTGGCCAGTCCTTCCCTCTGTTGAGCAAAAGAATCTGAAAGTTGTTGATTTTCATCCAACCCGATATCATGGGCATGTATGAGAGTATCTCCTCTAGGTGCTAAATATTGTATTGAAACGTTGGTTTCACGACCATCTGGAAGTTTAATGCAAGCGTAATCTGGGTTAGCCTCAAATGAGCTCCACTTCCTGCACAATAGGCTCATATTTATTAGCTCGTGTATGGTTCTTCATTAAAACTATTCCGGGTTGTGTTAACCACGTAGGTAAAGAACGTCCATTATATGCTCTTCTAGCATGGCTGAACATCCGTTCATGTGGTGTGGCATTTGTTGCTGAATCGAATGCAAAACAGGTTGCAGAACGCTTTCCCAACGTTCGATAGCCATGTTCTTTGATTTTAATGCCAGCTGGAAGGTTTTCCATATGATTCCATTATACCTCTCTACTTGGCCATTCCCTTGAGGATTATATGCAGTTGTGTGACTTGTTGCTATACAAGCGAAGTTAAGAAGCATTTTAATTCGTGAGACATAAATGAAGATCCTCTGTCAGAATGTATGTAGGCTGGCATCCCAAAAATTGAGAAAATATTTTTCAGGTGAGCAATAACAGTAGCAGATGACATATCAGGGCAAGGTATTGCAAAAGGAAATCTTGTAAACTCGTCCACAATAGAAAGAAGGAAACGGTTTCTGGAAGCTGTAGGTGAAGGACCTTTGAAATCTAGATTTAGTCTTTCAAAAGGTGAAGTTGCTTTAATTAAGTGTCCTTCAGATCTATAGAACGAGGTTTTACTTCACTGCAGCATACACATGAATTAACAGTTCTTCTAATTTCTTCTAGCGAGAAAGGCAAATTTTTAGATCTTATCCAGTGATACATTCGAGTAATTCCAGGGTGACAAAGTTCATCATGTAGTGCCTTTAGATCTATTTGTGGTTTTATAGCTGCATTTATTCGTGTCTATTTATAGCTGCATTTATTCGCATTTATTCGTTTATATCGTGTCTGCAACTTCATTTTTATTCCCAGGGCAATATATAATATCAAATTTGAAACAAGCAAGCTCTAACCGCCAAGGCATAATTTTCTCATTTTTAATTTTACTGGAGTGCTGTTGATCAAACATAAATGCCAATCAAACATAAATGCCACGGATCTTTGATCGGTAAAAACTTCGAAGTGTGTTCCAATTAAATAGTGTCTCCAGTTTCGTAAAGATTCAACAATAGCATATGCTTCTTTTTCAATAGAAGAATGTTTTTATTCGGAAGAGTTTAGTGTTCTAGAGAAAAAAGCTATAGGGCGACCAGCTTGACTCAGGGTTGCTCCTATTGCAAATTCAGAAGTGTCAGTTTCAACTCTGAATGGTATATTATCCTCAATTGCAGCTAAAGAAGCATTGGATATATCTCTCTTAAGGGAACTGAAGGCTTTCTCGGCATCTTTACTAAGGGGAAAAGGTCCTCTAGTCAAAAGAGGGCGAATTCTCTCTTAAGGGAACTGAAGGCTTTCTCTGCATCTTTACTAAGGGGAAAAGGTCCTCTAATCAAAAGAGGGCGAATCTTTTCAGAAAAATTGGGAATCCAACGGCAATAATGAGCAAACATTCCCAGTGCTCTTTGTAGAGATCCTACATCTTTAGGAATCGGTAAATCCATTAGTGGTTTCAGTCTATCAGGATCAGGTTTTATTATATTATTAGCTATAGAATAGCCCAACAATTTTACAGATTTCGTGAAAAATGTGCATTTTTCCTCATTCAGGGTTAGGTTATACTTCTTAGCAGCAGCCATAAACCTCTCCAAGTTATTATTATGCTTAGCTTCATTCTTGCCGCATATAGTTACATCATCAAGGTAGGAAAAGGTTCCTGTTAATTCTTCACTTGAAATTATTTCATCAATTGTTCTTTGGAAAGAAGCAACTCCATTTGTTACACCAAATGGAACATGTAGAAATTGATAGAGCTTATCATCAGCTTCAAACGCTGTATAGTGTTTCTCTGATTCTCTGATAGGAATCTGAGGATAAGCACTTCTGAGATCAATTGTACTAAATATTTTATATTTTGATACTTGTGAAATCAGCTCTTCAATTTTGGGAAGAGGGTAAGCATCAAGCATAGTAAATTTGTTTATAGTCTGCGAATAATCTATTACCATTCTGGGTCTATGATGTTCTCCTTTCACAACAAAAGCTTGTGCATGCCAAGGAGAATTACTTGGTTTAATTACACCTTCTTTAAGTAATTTACATACTTCAGTAGCTATGAATGTTCTATCTTCTTCAGTTTGGCGTCTTGACTTTGTAACAATATCAATCAGGTGTTAAATTAGAGAACAATGACACAGGGGCTACAAGAGCAGTTGCTAATGAACAAATTCTAAGAGGTGGTCTGTCACCTTTAAATTCTATCTCAACAGAAGAATGATCTTTTCATAAATCATGTCCAATAAGAAAGTCTGCACAGAGGTTTTTCATAATTAATACCTCTACATCAGTGTATATATGGGTTTGCAATTTGATATTAACTAAAGAACAGCCTGTAATATCTGAGCTTAGAGAAGAGTTAGCCATGGTTATTCTACCAAAATATGGTTTAATTCGACATCCTTTTACATAACACTGATTTATAAAACTTAGTGAGCTACCGGTATCAATTAGAGCATTCAGCTGAATTCCATTTACTAGGACTTTAGTTATTGACCTTTCAAGACAGTGAGGAAGCATTAAAGCTGATGCTAGTGTATAAACTAGGAATTAGTTAGCATTGCGTACAAGTTTGGATTTGCATACCTTTTGGTAATGGTCCTTTTTACCACATCCTCAACATAATGCATCCTTAGCTGGGCAAATACTTCGTAAATGAAGGTCTCTCCCACAAAAGAAACATTTTCTGGATCAAATAGAAGCAACTACTTCCAATTGTTCACTATCGTCATTTTTGTTCTCACACTGTTCAACAGCAGCTACCAGTGCTGAGAAAGATATTAAATATGAGGCAGAATGATGTTCAGCAAGTTCTAAGGCTCTAGCTTGATCATAAGCTTTTTCTAGCGAAATACTGCATTTTCTAATAACCGTTCTCGAATGCGTGGATTCTTCAAACCTCGGATGAATGCATCTCTAATATACTCATGTTTATTTTCTTCTGCAGTAACAGACTTAAATTCACAATCCTTGCTCAACTGTTTTAATATTTGTAAATGTTCATTTACAGACTCACCCATTTGTTGAAATTTGGATACTAAACAGTGCCGGGCAAATATTTCTTTTCTTTTAGTAATGTACAATGAATTCAGAACATTTATTGCATTATCATGCGATTGTGAATCATTGATATATTGATAAACACTTGCAGATATGAAATTGCATAACAACTGTAGTTTTCTTTCTTCAGTTGCCTCCTTCACTTGTGTGAGAAAATTTGAAAAAGTTCTTTTCCAGTGTTTCCATTTAGATTCCACTCCAACACAGACAGGGTCAGCATCAAATCTTTCTGGTTTCAAAAGGTTTTCCATTTTGCATAGAAAATAAAGTATAAATTAGTTTTAGTTAAATTGTTGTAAATATAATAAATCACTTTCCTTAAGCAGCTCAAATGAAGCTTTAATCAACTAAAACAGCACATAAAACAATTGTTACATTGTAAGAACAATATTTAAACTAACAATGACTGTTGCCATTCCATGCAATATAATTTTAGTGCTGCCAACAATATTAAATATTATACCACATTGTATTCTCTAGGAATTGTCTACTTCTAATTAAAAAAAACACATTATTGAAATATATATTTAAAAAAAAAACTTTATTAAATAAGATTAGCCACAACAAGTCTTACCACATTCTACGAAACCATAACATACTCGTTCAAGATGCCAGATCATTCTTTAAATCCTTTTTACAAAATACAAAACTATAAAAAATGCCAAAAATTTAAACTTAAAATTATATCTATAAACAAATACTATCAATTCTCCCCTTATTTGTGTTTAAAGATATAATTTTAATCAGTCAGTCATGTCCATACTTTAATAATTCATCCTTTAGTTTCACCCTAGGTAGATATTTTGTTAAAATATCCGCTTCTTGTTTTTGTAAACAAACAAACTGAGGAATGATTTGATTCATTTCATATTCATCTTTTACAAAGAAATATTTTCCGTTAATGTGCCTTGAAATACTACTTTGTTTTGGTTTTTGTATCCAATCTATTAATGCTTGACAGTCTGTTCTAATTTCTATTGGTTTTTCAATTAGATCATCTTGTCCCAGTTCTCCAAGTAAAAAGATATACCATTTAATTTCACATGCACATTCACAGAATGCCAAAAGTTCAGCTTCCATTGTAGATAGAGCAACTGTTCTTTGTTAGAATTCTTTTTTGTTTATTATTCTTTGTTTTCTATTCTTAGATTCAACTATTCTTCCAATTTAAGAAGGTTTTACCTAATTTAATGAAATAACCTCCAAATGATTTCCCATCTTCAGTGGTACACCAAGTTGTATCCGAAGTAGCATTTAATTTCCTTTTGTCTGATCTATATATTAAACATGCATTTTGCGTCCCTTTATTTTGTGTTCCTTCAGAGCTTTCCAGTGTTTCTCTCTGGGATCTTAATTATATCTTGACAAATTACTTACGGCGAAAGCTAGTTGCTAAGCACATAAATGACCCTAACGCTTCTTGATATATTGTCTTTGACACAGGTGGGGAAGATGCAATGCCGTCAAGATTTTCACCCAATATTCCTGGAGTCTTGACTGGTTTACATTTATTCATTTCAAACATTTTTGAGAAGTTTTTAAAGATTTTTGTTATGTAATCTTCTTGACCGAGTATAAGTTTTCCAGACTCTTGCCGGGTGTCTATTCCTAAAAATTTGTGTGTTTTAGTGACTTCTCGTAATGTAAATGATTTAGATAGTTGAGAGGTTATGTTATCTATCTCAGAATTCAAATTTCCAATCACCATGAAGTTATCCTCATACTCTGCCATGATAAGATAGTTGATATTATCTTTATAAATATAAACACATGGATCTGATTTTAATCTAGTTAAATTCCTTAAGAATTTTACATTACAGATGAGTTACAGAAATGACAGATGAATTTTTTTTCATTCCTATCAGCTTTTGGTATTTTATGACCTGGTCTCTGATCCCATAGTACATCATCAACATTACTAACTCTATCTTCTTCAACGATATATAGAATGTTTCCATGTTTATTGATCACTTCTGCTTTGTAAAAATTAGTTTTAAATCATGATCTACAATTTTTGATATTGACAGCAGATTTTCACCTAAATTCGGTACTTGCAGAACATTATCTATTCTCAAAATGTTCTTATTTCTATGAATTTGCATATTGATGTTACCAACTGATTTGATCATGGCATTTTTTTCAGCTGTCATTATTTGTCGTTCTTCATCTTTAAAATCAGTAAATATTTCTTTATTAGTTGCCATATGAGATATGGCTCCTGAATCAATAATCCATTTAATTTTTCTATTTTCTTGCCCATCTATTTTATTCTTTTCATCATTTCTATCTTGTTGAAGACATTAGGTTTCTATTTTCTTAGATGCTTCAGATAAGCATGTAGCTGATTCATCTTCTCTTTCTTTTTTGAGATTTGATAAGTTTTATTTGTTAAATGTCTCTGCTTGCGATGCTTTTGTTTGTTATTCTTTTAACATTCAGATGATTTGCGACTGAATTTTCCATAGCTAAAGCACTTTATATTATTATTATTCCGACATGCTTTTATTAAATGTCTTAATTTTCCACAATTAAAGCATCTTCTTTCATATTTAGATTTTATACAATTTTCTTTTGCTTAGAACTTATTTCTATTTCTTTTCCTCTTTCTTTATTTTTTCCTTCTGTTTCTTTTAAAGCTTGTCTAATTGAATGCTTTTAACATCAAATTCTTTTCTAAGTCCTTCTAATATGAAGTAAATTAATTCTTTATCTCTTATTTCATCTTCAACTTGAATACTTTACATTTCAGAATTAAAGCTCTATTCATGTAATCATCTACAGATTCATTTTGACTCCTTTTCAGTTGAACTAATTCTGTTCTACATTTGATTTGAATATCTTCTGTTCTTGCCACCATTTCATTTTTTATTTTCTTCCATAACATTTTTACGTTCTTTTCATTTGCGTATTTTAATGCTTGTGGAGCTGTCATAGCTTGATTCACTACATTTTCTACTATCACATTATTATCATCCCGTTCTTCCCAAGTTTCTATTTCTCCGCTTCTATCGCACTTCTCCATATTTTCAAACTTCTTAATTCACTTTCGATTCTATTTGCCCATATAAGGTAATTATCATGAGTTAATTTTTCTATGTGATTCAAATTTATCATATTATATGCCATATTTTCTAATTTATTATGCCATAATTTCTAATTTATAATTACTAGTTGTAATCCAAATCAAATTTATTATCTCTCAGAGAAATTCGCGATGTCGCTAAGCCTAAATAACATCAATGTTCTATATGAAAGTTCAACTGCAGAGAGGATAACCAGGCTCTGCTACCAATTGGAGGTTTGAAATAAGCATACAAATTGTATTCTCTAAGAACTGTCTACTTCTCATTAAAAAAAATGCATATTATCTTAATATACAAAAAGAAAACTTTATTAAATAAGATTAGCCACAACAATTCTTATCACATTCTAGGAAACACTAACATACTTGTCAAGATGCTAGATCATTCTTTAAATCCTTTTTAGAAAATAAGAAACTATCAAAGTTGCCAAAAATTTAAACTTAAAATTTGTATCTATAAACTCATACTATCAGTGTAATATCACATTAATGTTGTGTAGTGTGATCATTTATGAGATGTTATTAAAATAAAAAAATATCACATTGCCTTCAAAAGTAAACATTTTGTCCAAGCAATTGCTTGCAGGATATAAATATGTCCAGAGATAACTGTATATTTTGCTGGAAGATGGGAAATGAATCTTTGAAACATTTCACTTCAGATTGTGCAGTTCTAACTGAGAAAAAATAAAAAAATAAAAAGGGCCGCTAGATTTTATTTTGTAAGACTGTTAGTTTCGTAGACTATTATGTTTCTGTAAAAAATTGTCAAACTGCATCCATGGTTGCACTACCATGTTAGTACCTTTTATGTAAAATAAGATAAAATATAAATCATATTCAGAATTGCATTATATTACATCAAAGTATATTATTATCTCAAAAATATGTACACTGCAATTACTTTTTTATTAATTTTTGAAGTGGAAGAGGGTGTTGCATAAAACAGAGGAAAGGGAAGGAGAACTTACATTCAGTGCATTTCATTTGATGCATTCTAATCCAAAAATGCTTTTTTGCACTGTCTTGAAAAGTACTGTAATTGTGTATGTGTATAAATGTGTTTATGAAAAAGTATTTCTAGAACTGAAAAAGAAAACTAATAGCAGGGCAAAAATTGTCAAGTTTTAATTGGAGTTACTAACAAAAGTTGAACTACATGCTTAGAACACCAGCATTGCAAAGTGACAACAACACTTACTGTTGCCAGAATTTATTAACTAACTTATGTGTTATTATTTGCTTTCTTCTTTTTTTTTTTTAACATTTTATAGGATAAAAAAAAGCAATATTTCTACCTGTGATTCCTGTCAAAAAAGAATACTTTCCCTCTTGGAATCATGCTTTCTTCTAAACAGTTTTATCAATATGTATATCTTGTTTATTAGGGAGGGGGGTTGGATTGTAATTCTAAATCACTTTCTTAGGGAATGGGGTCCAAAGTCTATTCAAAATTCCATGAGTATCTGCGTTAGCTATTTCATATCACTTAATAATTTATGAATCACTTGAAAGTATGTTTCATAGCAAATAAAACCAGGTCAAATTTCATTACTATAGGAAGATTCTTGTAGCAAGTGCTGGCAATTCATTGATGTACATAATTTTTACTAGAAGTAATGTTAAGGTTCTTTAGTATATTAATGTAATGTAGTAATGTAGTGTGAAAAGAGTTTTGTGATTTGAAGTAAAATGGTGAAAGATAGAACATGGTCATAGTCATCAGCAGTGCAAAGAAACTGGCTTAGGGTGCTTGTTTCCTTATTTATTAGTTCTATTAATGAGTTATAAAATACCTGATATTAATTTTATTATTTTCGTGATAACACTAAATCAAAATATGCAGTTATATTGTTTCATGTCAATTTCTCTAAAGATATGTATAAAAGCGTTACATTTCTCTTTTTGAAATATGGGATATTGTTCGGAGAACAGCCTTGGCTTCTTTAAGGGTATGGGCGACATTTCATCATGCCAACGGAAGTAAAATAAATACTACAATAATAAATACTACAGTAATAAATACTAATTACTATACTACAATAATAAATACTAATTACTATACTACAATAATAAATACTAATAATAAATACTACAGATAATCTCTTAACAAGGGAAAAGTATTAGATAATCCCTTAACAAGGGAAAAGGCTGTCGTCTACCTAGAGGAAGTATGTCATAGAATGACAACCATTGCCTACCATACCACAGTAAGCTATTTCTCCCTTTAATTACTATACTACAATGATCAATACTAATAATAAATACTACAGATAATAAGTAATACTACAAATAATCCCTTAGCAAGGGAAAAGTATTATGGCTGTCTCCCTAGAGGAAGTATGTCATCGAATGACAACCATTGCCTGCCATACCACAATAAGCTGTTTCTCCCTTTTTGGCATCAAGGCTGTTCTCCGAACAATATCCGAAATATGAATTAAACTGTCTGTCATAATATTAATTTTGAAGATTCAGATTTTATTTTTATTTGCTTTTGTTGAATTAGAATGAATATTATATGGGATTTTCCATTTTTTTAGTTGAATATTACAGCAGTGATCTTCAAAGTGGATGGGTGGTAGTTGCCCATAGAGTGCCAAAAGAGTCATATACCATCAACAATCTCAGACCTGATACAAAGTATGCATTCCTAATTAGAGCAGAAAACTCACATGGACTTGGTTTACCTAGTGAAATATCTGACATTGTACATACTTTAGGTAGGTAAACAATTCGATACTTGTTTTCATTTATCTCCCCTCCCCCAGAATAGTTAGTACCAGTTTTTTTATATTATTTTTTGTAGCTTTAAAAATATATAGCACATATAATAAAGTTGGAGAAATATATATTAATATTTATAATGAATAGATAAATAATTAATACATAACTTTCATAAACATTTTATCTATATCTCTTTTATTTGCTAAATGTTTAATGTTAATTCATTTTAAAAAATTAATGACTTTCAAAAATCCAAATTATTTTTTCTTTTTTGGGAACTAGGCTTTTCATCTGGTATCCCTAATTATGATCTCGATGAAGCTCGCAGTCGTCTAAATGATGCTGTTACTTTTTTACAAGAAGTGATTCCAATGAGCTCAACTTCAGTGAAAATGTTGTGGAAGGTTTGAGAAGATTTTACATTTTTAAATAGTCTTTTGACTATAATTTTCTTTTGAATAACTAATGTTATTCTGTACTGTAATATACTTTGTAAGAAAAAGTTTTATGCATTTGGAATTATAATAGTCAGAGAATTTTTTATGCTGTTGTGAAAAATAGGCAATCTTTTATTGTTCCATACTTATTCAAAATTTACATATCAGTCATGTTTTCCCTGTGTATATAAGCTAGTTTCTGTTATATTCGTGTTAATATTACTTGATCAATAATTAAGTGACATTACTACAGGCTCACATAGCACATTGTTTATTATCAACCAACATCCACTGACAATTGCTTCACTTCAGTTCCACAAGCAACTGCTGTTTTGCCACATATATGTAACATCTCTCCTCTTTTGTGAGTCATAGTATTCACTGCATTACATAATTATCATATTTGGATAGTCGATATACATTACAACCACTTCTAGTTTTATATACACAATCACGATTAATACAATTGCTATTATCTTGATGATGAGGATCATTATGTATTTTTGGATGTTCACTACATATATTTTCCTCATTCTCATACATAGAGCATAAGAGTCTTATGTTACTAAATTCTTCTCATTTTTAGTTTTTCTTAAATGGAATTTTTTCCATCTAATTACCCTATTATCTTTTGTTCTAATCCAATATGATCTAGGAGTTGAATGTTTTTTTAAAACTATAGCAGGCTCCCATTTATTTTCCCATCTCAACATTACCTTTTTCCCAGATCTAAATTCAGGTCTTTTCCTTGAATGCTTATCATAATAGATTTTAGCCTGTTTCTGCTTACTCCTCACCTTTTCTTTATATTTATCTTTTACAGTTGGTTTGAATTTTGTTTGTGTAATTGGTAATCGTGATTTTAAATTCCTACTTAATAGCGTTTGACTTGGTGATAAATTTATACCTGAAATTGGAGTATTTTTGTATTCCAGTAAAGCTTCATTTAATTTCTCCAATCCTGATTTTCTAAATAAACTCTTAGCTATACCTACCAACTTTTCTGCAAATCCATTAGATTTAGGCTATTTAGGACTGCTAGTGATTATTTCAAATCCCCAAACCCTTACAAAACTCTTCATTTTCCAACTATTAAATGGTACGTTATCACAAATTAAAGTTTTGGGTATTCCATGTGTTGCAAATATTGATTTCAATTTACTAGTAACTTCCACTGCACTTTTATTTTTTAGAGGAATTATGCCTACCCATTCAGTTAAGTAACAGCCTATTACTAGATAACTTCCCCCCCCCCTACTCACAGATATCATCTAATCTAATAGATTGGCAGAAAATTATAATTAGAATAATTTATTAGTATTATATTAGTATAGGAATTATAATTAGAATATCCTAAATCTAATGGATTTGCAGAAAAGTTGGTAGGTATAGCTAAAAGTTTATTTAGAAAATCAGGATTGGAGAAATTAAATGAAGCTTTACTGGAATACAGAAATACTCCAATTTCAGGTATAAATTTATCACCAAGTACCAACTTTTTCAGAAAGTAAACTGGGAATTTCATGAGAAACAAGAGGTTCTTTTACTGTTTGAGGCCTGAACCTGTCACAAATTAGACATCTAGAAATCATATTCTCAGTGTCACTGTTGATTCCTGGCCAAAATAGTACTTGTTGAGTCCTAGCTTTTGATTTTTCAACCCCACAGTGAGCTTCATGCAATAATGTTAACATACACGTCCTTGATGCAACAGGTACTACAATTCGATTATTAAAAAAAAAAAAAACTAATCTTGTTCAACGCTCAACTCATTTTAAAATTTAAAATAAGATCTTGCTTCTTTAGGAACTTTATCAACACTCAAAGGTCATCCATTTTGCCAATATTCTTTCATTAACACTTCATCTTGTAATGTAGCTTTCTGAAATTCCCTTTTCTTACTTTCAGACATTTTCAGTTGTTTTGTTAGTGTATGAACAATTTCTGTTATATCCATGTTTTCATTTGTGTGTGTATCAATAAAGGAATCTGACAGTAAATCTGCAATTTGAATATATTTCCCAGGCAAATATTTAAGTTTTAAGTTATATTTTAAGAGCTTAATTTTTATCCTCTGCAATCTATTTGATAACACATTAGCAATATTTTTGTTCATAATTGAAACTAATAGTTTATGATCAGCAAGCACGTCTACCTCTCTACCACAAATGTAATAGTGAAATTTATTAACAGCAAATAAAATACTAAGAAATTCTTTCTTAATCTGAGCATAGTTTTTTCTGCAAAATATAAACTGCTAGACAAAAAAGTAATTGGTTGCCCATTCTGTAATAATCAGCAACCTAACCCACCTTTAGAACTATCTGCCTGTATAGTGATAGGTTTACTGCTATCAAATATTCCTAACACAGGTACGTTGGAAATTAAATTTTTTAATTCCCTGAATGCTTTGAAATGTAGCTTTAACCACTGCCATTCCACTTTGTTGTTCAAAAGTTCCTTTAATATGACTGTTTTCTCTGAAAAATGTGGTATATATTTCCTCAAATAATTACACTTTCCCAAAATGCACTGTAATTCATGCTTATTTTGAGGTTCCTGTAACTCAGTAATGGCTTTAATTCGATCAGGATCAGGTCACATGCTTGATGCATTAAATAAATATCTAACCTCACTAAGTTGAAGTCATAAAAACTACATTCACAAAACGTTTTGGGCCTTGTGGATAATTAGAGATATTTGGCTTTTATGGATTAGAGACATCTGTGCAAAAGATTGCTATAAAAATATATCCAAATTTTCAGAATTATAAATATCTCTCTATCTCTCTATGTACACTGCTTTTATTGCAATTATCATGAATACATACATGAAGAATTGATTGTATATCCACTTTAGTGGTTTTTAAGTAGATTCCCTTTTCAGGTTCAAGGTGCTTCAGGATATATTGAAGGCTTTTATATCAGATTTCGGGACTTAAGTGGTGGATCTCAGAAGTACAACATAATTACTGTATTGAATGGAGGATCTTCATCATACGTTCTATCAGATTTGAAGAAGTTCACAAAATATGAATTCTTTTTAGTTCCATTTTACAAGGGTATTGAAGGTCCACCAAGTAATTCAAAAATTGCTCAAACATTAGAAGATGGTATGTATAAAGATATTTAATTTCTAAAACAAAATTTTAAAATCTGTTAGTTTCAATATATAATAAAACAGTTTTTTCTGGATTGACATTTTATTGTCCGTTGTATCTTTAAGAATTGTTTGAAAAGGCAATTATTTCAAACCAAAAAATAAAAAAAATGTTTTCGTATTATGATTAGCTACAAAGTATACAAGAATTTATATGATGGAGTTTGATGATGTCTTTGTGAGGTATATAATATTAAAAATAGATTGATATTTTTTAAATTCATTTACTCAAAAAGATGATGAACAAAGTTATTAAGTTTCAATGTGTCTGCAAATAACAACATAATAGATGTCTTAGTAGTTTTGTTTTGGATGCATACTTTAATGTAAAATGTCTTTTATAACACTTGCAGTTGTTTACGTGGTTCTCTTCTTGAGATGTCAAAATTATAAGCTTTGTCATTCTAACCTCATTTCTGACTAATCCTGTAGGAAGATATCTAATGTTTTAAGGTAAGGATTTCTTGCAAGCCATAAGGTTTAATCCACCATTCTGGAAAACAGTAATTCAGCCAGTACCACTTATAATTCACTATGTGGACCAGACAAAAATGAGCATTTATCACCCATTGGCACATTATGTCACAATAAAAGCACTTGCACATAACATTTGGTTTGGTGTGACTAAATAAGGTATATTTGGTCTATTACATTTATGCATATTTCCCAGGAACCTCATGAAATTCCATCGTTTATTGTTGGAGACCCTGAACATATTTTAACAATTTTTATGTCAGCAAATATTGATTACAAAATGAAATATAAATATTAAACAGATTGTTTAGTATATTATATTTAAATCTTTTGAATGAAAGATTATGCTAAATTGATTGCTGTAGAAAGTTGCATTGCATGATTATAAAATAATTTTTTTTTTAACTTACTATGTCAGCTCTGTGTTTTATATCTTTCCTTATACTTCAGTTCCTTCTGCACCACCAGACAGTTTAAAACTTCGGGTTAATGGTCATAACAGTGCAACTTTGTCATGGTCCCCTCCACCTCCTCAGCATCGTAATGGCTTATTGCAAGGGTATTCAGTAAGTTCAGAGAAGATAGAACATTTTGAGTTTTGTGAATTGTCATATTGTTTAAATGTACTGTCATATTGTTTATACCATTAAATTTTATTTATTGATTATCTTCAATAAATAAGAGACCTTCTTCATTAGATCTGTTTATTATTTTATCTTGTCTCTCTCTCTCTCTCTCTTTTTTTTTTAATTGCAAAATGAATTTGAATTTTACATTTGTTTTAGGGGATCATTAAGTAGATGCATTATAGAGGTGTATACTTTTCAAAAGTATAAAATGAAAGTATACTTTATGAGCTAGAATACATTGATAGTTGGAAACCTATATTTAAACAGTGTTTAGTAACTAAATTTGTATAATTACTTAGTTTAGTCTCTCTTTTCATAAACTTCTATTCATTAAGATGGTACTTACATCATTAAAGAAAGTAAGAAAGCAAAATATTTTAAGTTATAAAAGAATAATAAATGAAGTGCTTTAATAAATGAAGAGCTAAAAAAAATCTTGTGACTGTATAAAAGCGGCCATACCACTCAGGGATAAAGATTAGCTTTATTTATAAATTATTATTATTACATATGATATTTACATGTTATTGCTGTTACCTTAGTAGAAGTCACCAAATTTTTAGATTGGGCCAAACTCTGCAACCATGCTTATTACAATCCTTTGATCAAGCAACATCACCATTTTTGCATGCTTTCTTTTTCGTAATATTCCATGATCTGACTGTTTTCACAGATATTTTTGCCTTAGTTTTAAAAATATATGCGTTTGGATTTGCCAGCAATAGAAGAAACTATGGTAAAATTTCTGCAGACATATATTTTGCTGGAGAATGCCTTAAAGGATTATGTGGTTGGTAGATAGCCAGTGCAAAGAACTAAGGTTGTTCACAATGCCTAATTTATGTATTTCCCTGATGTTTTTAAAACGAAAACAGATAGTTAGGTAAATGCAGGTAAGGTGAAAAAAAAGTTAATGAACTTCAGGAAAAATGTATTTACTTTTTTAATATGTTGTATAATACTCAATTTTTAATTAAAATTTGTGTTTTTATTAATGGTTGCTGATTTAGGATAAATATAAATTGTTTGATAATCTTAAAAAAAAAAAGGCACACAGATCACTAGCTTGCATTTAACAAGTAATTTTCACATTTTCTTCCATAAAATAATTACCAGATAGATAGCCGTGAGGTAGTTGCATTTATATGTAAGAACCTTGCATACTTTACATTTACCTTTGTCACCTATAAAATAAATATAATAATATCATTATAAGCTATAACAGTGATAATTTTTATCATTTGCTCTTTGTGGTATTCAATACTGATTTTGAAAATTTATTAATATGTGTTTGTAAGTAGCCAAAAAAAAATAAAATGTGAAAGCTTTTAGATTTTATATTATGCCCAAATGGGCGGTTTCCCCACCTCCCCTTTACAAACACATACATGTTTCGAGAGCATTTGGGCTAACACACTTTGTAATAAAAATATGTGAAAACAGCATACCTTTAGAATTTCTGATAGGCAGCCCCCGGACACTGGAGATAAAAATGTTTTATTTCTACACAGTTCCCACTGTTTGGTTTGAAATTGTAAACATGTTTGAAATTCCAAATTCGGGCTTCCAGAAAAAATACGTATATTCATGCAGATTCTTCCTTATTTAGATTCTTTAAATATAATACAGGGTGATAATATTTGGCAGCAATAGTTTGAAAAGTGATACATCGCATTTAAGTGATTCAGTGCAAAATGTCGTTTCAAGACTAATAGCCCTTCTGGGCTAATGCCCCTTTGAGCAGTAAATTGCTTAAGAAACATTAAAATAGTATTTTAATTAATCACTATTAATACAGGTTGAAATCAGAATAGTTTTCTTCTTTCATCTTAGCTAAATGATATAGGTAATAGTTTTTTAGTTTTATAATAGGCATATATGTTTTAAATTTCTGGTAGTATTTCCGTTATTAATATGCATATTTATTTTGTAACATTAATCATCTTCCTGGAAGAAATACATGGAATTATTCTGACCATGGCATTTACTTTTTTTATTATCATCATATATATATATATATATATTTTCAAAATTGGTTTGTGTGTGTTTTTGAATTTGTTATGTAATTATTACATACTTTTCTTTGAATCTGCTAGGTAAGAATTCTGGATAGTTCCTTACATCTGCATTCACAATTAACCACTAATGCAACAACAACTTCCATTACTCTTACAAATCTGACTTATGGTTCTACATATGACATTACAGTGGCTGCTCTCACATCATCTGGAATGGGACCTTTCTCTTCATCAATTCATCCCAAAATTGGTAAATGAAACAACAGCTATATTTTATTTACTTATTTTTGAATCTAGATTGCTTTTATACCACAATTTTTTTTTCATTTGGTTTTTGAAAACAATAATGTAATTGTGGCTGTACTAAAGGAACTTGTTTTTATTAGTTGTCAACCGCATGCTTGAATCTCTAGCTGTAACTGTAATGAAGATTTTCGGGAGGTGCTAAAAACACTTCATACTCTTTCACTGCTGTGCTCGGTAGATTTATCATCCGATGCAAATATTTTCAGTGGTAATTTAATAAGTAGTTATGTGGTAATTGTTACAGTTGTGGTTATTAAAGATTTATTATTTAAAATCAACCATATCTATGTATGTAATCCATCATACAGTACAACCTAGCCAAGCCTCTACATATATTTATTGTCGCACTCATCACACCGTGACATAATTTAAAAATGATTTAATTCTGCTTCACAAAAGCATTAAAAATATTATTTATATTTAAATTATATTTTCTAACTTTTATGCTAATTGCATGCTAATATAAACATTTTGTTTTACAAGGATGTATTAAAAATTATTTACATAAGTAAATACAATACCAAACTGCATTTTCTGGCAACTTGCTTTGATTAATTTTTGCTTTCCTCTAAACAGCCAAATGCATTTTACGCTAGATTTTTTAGGAGAAGGAGGTGGGGGGGGGAGAAAATTTAAAAATCGGTATATTTTGAAAAATATTACACAGCATTTGAATTCTTAATGTTATTTGTATTAAATGGTTACTGTAGTTAATATAAAAATTCTTGAACTACATTATCATTATTTAATTTAAAAGTCATACTGTATTTTAATCTGTCACGTGGATTAGAGTAAACAACATGATTTTTAATCAGTTCTTAACTGTAATACTTATGGTATACAGATGGCTCTTCAGTAATCTTGTGCTATCAGATAGTTCTGCAACTCTCCATGCTGTTAAGAATTCTGTTAATTTGAGAACATTCAAAATAAGTTAATTTAAAGCTAATTAGTTTATTAATAATTTAATTAAAGGTAGTTAATTAGTTTGCTTGTAATCAGTTTCCATTTCATTTAAATGTAATATAAAATACTAATGCCTTGAAAAAACAGTTCAATACTAGTAATCTATTATTTAGGGAGACTGAAGGGGAAGATGTATTATACAGTACATAATAATTTGTGAACTAATCTGCCATTGGCCCATTATGATGCACTGAACATAATTTTTTTTAGCCTAAGAGAAGCATTAGCCCAGATGGGCTATTAGTCTTGGATTTTATATTGAATCACAATAAACAGCTTATCACTTTTCAAATTGTTGCCACCAAATATTATTGCCTTGCATTATTTAAAAAAAATTAAGTAATGAAGCATCTGCATGAATGTATGCATGTTTCTTGCATTATGAAAAAACGATATCTAGAGCCATCAAATTTTGAATAATGTCCTTCACCCGAATATGTGCACCTGGAACGTCAAATTTTGAATTTCATATTTACTTTAGAATCTGTTTTGTAATTTATAAAATTTTAATGAATATCTATTAACAAACTCAACAGTTTGAAAGCAAGCAGGAGCAACAGTGTACAGAATAAAACATTTTTATATGCAGACCTCAAGACTGACTGTCAGAAATTCTAAAGATATGCTGTTTTTAAATATTTTGCGATTTTGCCAAATTTAATTTTATGTTGTTAAGTGCACAGAACGTGATATTTAATGAATAAAGTTAATGTACAAAGTGTTAACAAGTTTGTCTTTTTATTATTAATGCAATAAAGTGTTAATACATAAAAAAAAGTATTTTGCAAGCTATCTTACTAAGAAAACTGAACATTGATATGATGAGCTGAGAAGAGACTGAAAACATTAGAAAAATGTATGCCACACTTGGCACTCCATTAGAAATTCTAAACATATGTTTATATACTGCTGTTAAAATTTTTGTCATTTTGTTGTTGAATTGTATAAGGTTTAAGTGCAAAGAAAACAATGCTTGATAATAAAGCTAAAAAGACACACACAAAAAGGAGTTACTACTAGGAATGAGTGCAGCAGCAAACTGGTAGACTGAAAGTTCTAAATGTATGCACCTATGCTGCTTTTAAAATTTTTGTAATTTTCCTGTTGAATTTTATATGGCATAAATGCAAAGAAAACAATGTTTAATAGTAAAGCTAAAAAGACAAAAAAATAAATAAATAAAAATAAAAAAAATGGGTAAACAGGAGTGAATTCAGTAGCAGAGTGATAGACTGTGAATTCAGAGTGAGTGTAAAAACACCTTAACAAATTAACAAACCTATTTGCACAGAGGTTAAAATCTGAAACCTTTCCTTTTTTCCTCCCAATTTAGTAAGTTCTGAATGTCTTTATTGATGATGTAATAAGCAACACTATTCCAAGAAATATAAAACATGCAGTGATTGTGTATTAAATTACTGTTAGATATTTTCAGTCTTTTTAAGTAGTTACTAAAATTATAATATTTTGGTCTGTCAAATTATACTTAAATACTGTTTTAATATATACTTAAATACTTTTGTTATACATTAGAATACAGTAATTTGAATGAGAAAGAAAGAAGCAAATCATTGTAAAATCTTCTTTCGACTGAGTATGGAATGTAAATAAATAGTATTGAATATTAATACTAAATAATAACATGCATCCATCATGATATCTAGTTTTGTGAGTGAGTTACTCCACTGAATTAAAATGTATTTCAGAAATATAGTAGAAGTTCAATAATTTTAACTGAATATAGAATTCAAAATTAATGTTTATTCAATAAATGTAACTTTTATCTGTTTTATTCAGTTTTTCTCATATCAAGGTGTGATTGTGTTTATGAAATAACTGCAGTGGTATTAATATTTTTATATAATATTACGTAAAAAATTTCATCATTTTAAACAGCATGCAACCAGTATACAGATTTACTTTATATTTTTTGTTCTTTAGTTAGTGAAGTGCAAGAAAATTCAGTAATTTTTTTTATATCTTTTGTGTGTGTGTGTATTTTATTAATTACTTTACATTCTAAATTATTGATCCTTATCTATCTACTATAGAATATGGAGCCATAACCACAATTGGTGAAAAACCAACATCTGTTGTATCTGAAATTGGTGATATAGTGAGGCAGCCATGGTTTATAGCTGTTATTGGTGTTATCATATTCATACTTTTGTCTATTTTCTTCATTGTATTGTTCTTTAAGAGGAGAAAAGCATGGAAAAAAGGACTTCAGGCTCATTTATCTGGTAAGTAATATTTTTTTTTCAATTGATAATATATTTCATGTTTAGAAAAATTCATCATTCATATTGCTTTGCTTAATATTTTGAAACTTCAGATTTTAAGCATTTTGAATTTTCAAAATTTTCTATTAGAAATTTTATAATTGTGTTATTATCTTTCCATGTAACCATTTTTTTAGCTAATAGCAGAGATACTTAAATTGTTCTTTGTTATATCTGCAGTATTTACTGTACATACTTGCTGCATGCTTAGCATATAAATATAAGAGATTACTTGCAATCCTGAAGCTTCTTTCCCCCCTTCTAAACACTTTGCTCATATATTTGTCATATAGCATTTAACTGTGGCCAGGTCTACTAAGACCACATGCTGTTTTTTGTTTTAAATAGTTTAAATATATTTTTTATCAATTTATGTGAATCATTATATTGCTCTTGCATTCTGATTTTTTTTTAACCTTTTCTTAGGACCTGTACATAAAGCTGATGATGTACGGTAAGTGCTTATTTATAAGTTTTCATGTGAAATGTGTTATATGAGTATTTTTGATAGCTGCATTTGCAAAGCAACAGTAACATGTTTAATATAGCCTTTAATTTGTTCCATTTTGCCAATAAGTGGCTCATTGATATATTATAATACGTGAAACTTTAAATGATAGGAGACTATGATGAAATTATTTTAAACAGAATTTCTGATCATTTCACTGAAATAATTTCCTGAAATTATTTCAGCGAAATACTGTGAAAATTTAGTAAGACAAAAAAGAAAAAAAAAACTACCATGTTTTGCTAATTTCTGTCTTCATTGGGGAATTAAAAGTATGTAAATTTATAATATTTTATGAGCAGAGAAGTATTGTTATTGTAGTTATCCCACTGTTAGCAGATTTCACCTGAAAACTGTGAAAATTTAGTAAGACAAAAAAGAAAGAAAAAAAAAACTACCATGTTTTGCTAATTTCTGTCTTCATGAGGGAATTAAAAGTATGTAAATTTATAATATTTTATGAGCAGAGAAGTATTATTATTGTAGTTATCTCGCTGTTAGCAGATTTTATGTAGTTATCTTTTAAGTACCATTTACTACTTTAATGTAAATTTATTTTATTTATATAATTTCAGAGATGTAACATCATCACCATTTGGCTGTTGGGCATTTCCTTATCAGCTATTGATTTACATTGTAAAATTTTTTCAATTTACCTGGTTTTCAATTTGCTTTTGAATATCCTTGCTTTATTCAAGAGTACATTTTGGCATATGTGTACTTAGTGGCCTTTTAATCAAAAGATCTATGAATTGAACAGTTTTTTTTACAAATCCCTTAATATATATAAAATTTTATAAAAAATGTACAGTTACAAATGAGGGATGCTATGTTAAAAAAAATTAGGGTTATTATATTCAAAGCTTTTAACTTATCATTGCAGAGAAGGATATTTTGAAAATAAAATTTTCAAGAAATATGTATTAATGTTTTAAAAATATTCTGAAATAATTTTTCTTGTGGCCTGACTTCTCAGCATGTTCATTACTGAAGGTGGTGGTTGCTTTTCTTAACACTTATAACTTTTCTTTCCTGTTAACATTCTATAGCGTTGGGGTGAGTGCTCGTGAAACCCTTTGGATTAATCAAGCATGGCATCCAGTGCCTCCAGGGAAAAATTGCTTGCCTGATGATAAACTACTAAATAATGTAATGCCTGGAGTGGATCATAGTTATATAAGGTATGTGATTTATACTTGGTGTGGATAAATCATTGCTCTGTGCTCTTAACCAAGGACTGAGAATAGAAAATTAATAAATATAAAATTATATTTTCTAAACTTATATTTTAAGCATGAAGAACCAACTGGGACTTGAATATATTGTTTGTCCAAATAAAACTTGGGAATAATAATTTGAAATTGGCTTGAGAATGTAGGATATAATTTGAAAAATTGCATGCATATAGTAGTACTAGAATTAGGTACTAATATTATTATTATTATTTATTAGTCCAAAGGGGCTTTGTCCCTGAAGGACTATTGTTTTCGTTTTGCGATTTTGCGATGGAAACATTAAAAGTCTGTATCACTTTTCAAACTGTTGCCACAAAATATTGCAGCCCTGTATTATATTTAAAGAAATTAAATAATGAAGAATGTGCATAAATGTATGTATGTTTCTCGCATTGTGATAAAACGATGGTACCTAAAGCCATCGACTTTTGAATGCCGTAATCCTGCTGCAAATATGGGCATCTGGAAGCCCAAATTTGAAATTTGGAATTTGTTTTATTAACAATTTCATATTTTGTAAAGCTTTAACGAATTTTTGATTAACAAACTCAAGGATTTCAAAGCGGGCAATGGCAACGTTGTACAGAAAAAAAAACATTTTTATCTGCAGCGCATGAGGCTGTGTGTAGGAAATTCTAAAGATATGCTCAGTTTAAAATTATTTTGCGATATTGTTCTTTAACTGAATTTTATGGTTTAAATGCAAAGAACATGATGTTCAATAAATAAAAGTAACATACAAAATGTTTAAAAAATGCCCCTTTGGACGTAATTTAAAATCTGAAACCTTTCAGATTTTTTTTATTTTTTATTTATTTATTTATTTATGTTTTGAATGGAGGTCATAGTAGTTATTGATTTACTGACATAACAAGGCCACTTTCCACTAAATACATTTTAACAAGAACCATAATCTATTTCTCTTGTTAAATAGAAGCATAATTATGCTCCTGTTGATCGTATTTCTCTAGAAATTCTCATTAATTTTCCCCGTAATTTAGTGCTCTTACTCTGGGAAATGAGTTTTTAAATTGAATTTGTAAGCATTACAAGTCAGAATAGTTACAAGGCTGACTTCTTTTAGATTCACAAATAGATCTTTTCATTTACTGCATAAGCAAATTTTGTACAATTTCAAAGAATTATACTGTTCACATCAACTATTTTTAAATTTCTGTTTAATGAAAAATTAAAGGTATATTTTAATTAATTTGATGGAAACTGCTTCACTTTAAACATTTATTATCTTACTGTGCATTTTCAGTAATTGTTTGATAAAACAATTACTGAAAATTACTTCTGGCATTTAAAAATAATATTTGCCTGAAAAATGCATTATTGGAAACATAAAATTCAAATAAGAAAATGTGATGATAAATTTATGTAGTACGCTTTGAACTTTATTAGTCCAAAGGGATTTAGTCCTGAAAGGACTATTACTTTCGTTTTGCGATTTTGCGTCGGAAACACAAAAACGGCGTATCACTTTTCAAATTGTTGCCACTAAATGTTATCGCTCTGCATTAAATTTTAAAAAATGAAAAATCTGCATAAATGTATGCATGTTTTTTTGTTTTTTTTTTTACGTAGCTTTCTCTTCAAAAATCGTCTGCGTGCGTTGCACGGGAAAATAAAAAGGAATTTTAATTACAGTTCTAAATAAATAGCCAAATAAATGTGAAATTCGTAACAATATTCTCTAAAACTTTAACGAATTTTTCATTAACAAACTCAAAGATTTCAAAGCCAGCAATACCAACGTTGTACAGAAAAACATTTTTATCTCCAGCGCGTGAGAGCGTGTACCGAAATTTCTAAAGATATGCAGAATTTAAAATTATTTTGCGATATTGCTGTTGAACTGAATTTTATGGTTTAAGTGCGAAGAACATGGTATTTAACAAATAAAGGTAACACACAAAATGTTAAATAAACGCCCCTTTGGACGTAATCTAAAATCTGAAACCTTTCAGATTTTTATGTTTTTTAAAATTAAAAATGACTTATTGGGCTTTATTGTGGTGTAAAAAACATCAAAAACTTCAAGTGTGGCATAAAATTTTTTTTATGGGGAAGGTTAATGTAAAAATAAATGAAGTTAATTTCAATTTTCAGTCCAGGCTATTAATATTAGATTTTTTTTGGTAGATTATGTTACTTGCATTATTAACTCTTTTAGTATATTTTTGCTTACATAATCTGAAACTTAGCCTTTTCATCATATGCACATATAACTTTTGCATTTTAAATCAAAATTAAATTTTTAAGCTTCGTATTTTTTTAAAATTTTATTCAAATGAGTTATTTGTGTTAAAGAAATTTTTTTGTATAATGTTGTGTTATGTTTACACAACATTATAGAAAAGCCATTTTATTGGCCAGCCATTTTTTATTGCAGTGTAGGTATATTGAAATTTATGTGATAGTACATAAAATTAGTTTTATGCTAAATAAAATAGCAAATTTTAAAATACAGCTCTCTGCATATTTTAATAATGTTTTTTTTTTTTTTTTAACATTGGGAGGCAGCATAAAATCTGAATATGTGCATTGACAAATCATGAAATCTATAAGCAAATACAGTGGGTTTTTCTATTCATAAAATTCACGCAGCTTCTAATAACTGTAAGGTTAAAACCATTCAATCATCTCAAACATTTCTAACTCATTTAGAAAATTTAACATTTTAGAGTTATGATAGACACTATACTCTTAATTCACAAAGTGAATATTTTATTTTATCTGTTTTTTGTAATTCAGGCTTTATGCCCATTAAGTTGATATTATGTTCCCAATAAGAAAACTATAAAAAGTAATCTGAATTTGATTGAAAGGTATTAGTCTGTTTATTCTCTAAGAAATTAAATAATAATTACTTTCCTAATGGTAAGTAATCATATTATTCTGTTAATAATGATTTTAATAAAAGTTAAAACCAGTAGAAAACAAAAAGATGAATTTTTTTATTAATGTCATATATTACAAACCTTGATGCAGAATAATCATGTGTGCCTATTAACAGTGAATGTGCTGCATGTCCCACCCTTGTATGTATTCATTTTAATATCTTCTGTATCTGTATAAAGGCCTTGTATGTATTCATTTTAATATCTTCTGTATCTGTATACAGATGCGCTGCTTGCTTAGAAAGAAATGAACAGGATTTTATATAAGAAATTTATTCACATTAATGAAATTTATTCTTTAAATCAACAGTGCTGTTTTTATTATAATTATCAGTTCCAGTCTAAATCATTCTGTTACTATTTATCTAAATTTGAATCCATTATCTTAATTCTCTTCTAAAATTGTCAAAAAAATATATTGTCAGACAATTGAATTTCTTAGGAGCATTCCATTTTCATTAAACCTGTCAACTTAGCTTAAAAATTTTAAATTTTATCCTTCCAGAAGTGCTTAATGCATAAAACATTACTTTCTTAGCAGACAAATTTGTTCTTATTTTTCTTTTTCCTTCTGTTTTGCTGTGTAGATTATACTGCATGTATATTTATTTTGTATCAAAGTGAGAAAATTATTATTATTATTTTAATTTGAAGAAGAGTGTTAGCAACTTATCTGAAACAAATCTTCTTCCATAGTTTTGGATGGAGGAAGGTTAAAGTCAAGGCAAATCTTCCTGAGCTTTCCATGCTTTTAAAGTTTTTACTGTCCCTCAGATATCTGGAACTGTTTGGTACCATTGAATGTGTTGTTTATTGAATATAATTTTTATTTTATAAAAAAGAAAGGTGGGAGACCGAAGACAGAGCCAGCACTAGATGTGTTGGCTCCTGGTGTGACCACACTGTTGCACATGCTTTGGTGCTGGCCCCAAATGAGGATAAAGTATAACTGATTTTTTTTAGTTTGGAATTACTCTTTTTCATGTAAATGTTTTTGTGTTAAATTTTTCCCTCCAAGTTCATTAAGTCCTAATCCTGAAGACCTTATTCCTTACTTTAGGGGCGAGGGATCTGGGAATTTTTTTGTCCCTAAATTATTGTTTGTTTTCTTTATTAGGTAGCAGACCTATTTTTATCAATCTTAATTATTTGAAAGGAAGCTGTGTTATTTCTGACTCTGAGATTTTGAAGTATCTGCACATTACCAGATAATGGGCTCATTTTTTATGATAGTAGACTGAAAGTTGTATTTCATAGCGCTTTTCCTGCTTGATCCAGATAGTAATAAAAACTGGTGAATTATATTTATTTCTTCATTCTTATACATGTTTTGGATATTTCTTGAGTCTCTGAAATAATTTTACTAAGTGGTTCAGAAGAAAATATTAAAATTCAGGAATCTACTTTTATTAGTTCATATGTCCTCGATTGGTTTTGTTTTGTACATCTGATTGTAATTGCTAATTTATTAATAATAAAATATATTCTTGCATTATACTTTTAAATACTCTGTTATATGCATATGTTGTAGCTGGTTTCAATTATTATTTACAGCCTATTTCCCCCTTTTTTAAGCAGTGGAGGTACTTCAGACTATGCTGAAGTGGATACACACAACATGACTTCATTTTACAAGAAAGAACTACCCACAGTTCCTGCTCCTTATGCAACAACTACTTTAATCAATCCATCTGCTAGGCATCATAGTGGTTCTGTAAGCATGTTATTTTTTGTTGTGGAACGTATTTCGTAGCTTTATTTTTTATGTATGAGTTGTTTATGCAATTATGTGTTGTATAAGCCCATGTATAAATTGTCACGTACAGTGAATCTTTTCTAAGTCAATCACTTATGGGTAGCGATTTAGTCTGTGATCTACCACTTTTAATTAGTTATTTTATAGATGCCATCACTAAAATAAGGTTTTGTTTAAGTAAGTACCATTAGCATTAGTACCAATTTGTCAGTCATGCAAGCAGTATTAGTGCTCAAACAATTCAATCGTGTTTGGGTATTTTGAAGCTAATGGTTCTGCACAATATGTGGAGTACCATATAGCCAGTACTTCCAAGTTATCTCACAGAAGCTTGATGAAGATCATGTAATATAGGCAGTTACTGCCTCTTTAGACATACTGCTTGACATTTGTAGTGTATATAGTTGAATGACTCATACAAATGGCCTATTTAGATGCCACTCATTTTGTTTTGTAAAACTGAAAGCAATTAAAAATTTAATAAGTTATTAATTAATGCAGTCACTTTTATTTATGCATTCTTAATTATTTGTATGTATTCTTATATTCAAAAATAATGCTCGAGTGGCACTATTTAAGAAATAAATAACTAATAAAAGGAGTAGCTTTCATATTACATCATTACCCACATATTATTCCTGGTAATTTTGGTCTTTGTAGAGGAGTTGTGTAAAAAAAAAGATTACCTTTGGTGACTGGGGGGGGGCTTTCATTATAAATTTTGTTTAGTAAGTTTAAAACAAATGAAAGGGAGAAAAAGAAAAAAAAATCAGTTTAATTTACTGATCAAAATATACTTCCAATGAAATATGCCATGATTTTTTTTAGGTGTTGCTTTTTCTCCTAGAAGAGTTTGAATTCATAGTAAAAATTAAATCCATCATCATATCTAAAGCAATGGTCTCAAACTGGCGGCCTTGAAAGCAATTTTATTTGGCCTACAAAGAAATTTCAGTTATGTATTTGTTTCAAAATAGTGTTGTGCAATTTTATTTATTTAAATTTAAATTTTATTATTATCATTTCCATTAAAAACATTCATAAATAACATACCAGAAAATCCATAAATGGAGCTAATTAATTTACAGTGTGATATAAATCTTATTCAAAGATTTGAAGATACATATTTTATTCATGCATTAAGAATAAGCATTACATTTATATGTTAATAACAATAAGAAAAGATCAGATTGACTGATGAGCAGCTATAATTCATGAGAGTATATGCCCAAGGCTGTACACTTTATTAGAATCAAAACTCTATCAAGCATCCATCTATAGTAAGACATAGATTAGTAAGATATAGTAAGAAATAGACCATTTGCAGTAAGAAATAAAGTTTATAATTATATACTTACAGATTTTTATTTATGTGTCAAAGAAAAATTTAATAAATAGAAAAAAGATATTGTTATTATTTATTCTCAAGTTTTTTTTGTAACTTTTCCCTGAAAGCTTAGAAAATTTTCATAATTTCGTTTATTTTTAGTTTAAATTAAAGTTAGTCAAAGATTAATTAAACATGTTAAAATTATTTAAAAGAATGTCACTCTAAGAATTTAATATTTAGCTATCAATATATCTGAATAATTGTTTTGCTTTAGAATACTTTTATATGTGAACAGCTTTTTTTCACAGTTGAAAATTAATAAGAGAAGACCCAGTTGACCCAAAGTGTAACCAATAGAAATGTCTTGCAGGTGCCAAGTTTCAGACTTCAGACCGGAAATAATATAAATTCGAATTTTTTTTCTTTTGCAATATTATTGTTTTTGTTTATGTATGCTCTGATAATGCATTTAAGAGAAATCTAAAATTAATGTTATGTATCTTTTATTTTGTTAAAAAAAAATTCTTGAGTGTCAGTTGTTTTCAGATCGTGCATGTGGCCTGCGTGCAATTTTAGTTTGTGACCACTGACTGAAATTCCTATTCCGTCTATTTTAAATTTCCTCTGTGATAGACCATTTACAGCACTTTCAGTAAACTCTATCGATTGATTCATATGATGTGATTAAAATGTGATTTAATACTTAAAAATAAGCAAGAGAGGAGTGCACCATTATCAAATTATGCAAAAATCAAATTAGATAGTGGTTTGACAGAAAATTGTTGGTTTTGTGAGAAATGAGAGCACAATCCCTTTTCTTCCAGGAGTAAAGTATTTTTGTTCCTCTTAAGAAGAGAGATCCAGCACCATTTCTAAAATTTCGTTGCATTTCAAAATTCAGTTATGTTTAGTTCTTTCTATGTGCCCATCCAAGGTCTTGGAACAGTTAGGGCTTAAAATAGGGGGCACATACACACATGCATTGAATTATCAACTTCAAAACAAATGCAGCTGATTATGGTAACTCAAAAGGAAGCATGAGCTACCTTTGTGCCACTTGAATATATATTTGCTATAATTCAGAAGTTGTAAAGAATAGGGAGTGAAGGGATTATATTAACAGCTGAGGAATGTAATGAAAAGTTTAAAGACTGCATGCTACAACTGATCTTATAGAGTAAATTCTACTGTGCTAAATGATACATAAAATGTATAAAACACTGTTTTCTATTAAAAAAAAATTCTGTAAGAGATAAATTTCTTGATTTGTAAAGCCTTTGAAATTTCGTGTTTTATTTTAGTATCCAAATTCTGCATTTCTGTGCCTTATTGAACATTTGATGTGCCAGTCAAACTGAATGTTAGCCATCTTAGAAAAGAATAATTATACTGTTGGTATTGATGCTTATTTATACGTCGAGAAGTATTGGCCATTTTTAGAGACGATTGTTAATTTTATTAGTTCACTTTTAGAGGTGTTTACTATGTTAATTTTATTAGTTCACTTTTAGAGGTGTTTACTATGAAGAGATTCACTGTATGAATAAAAATCTCCCATTTTAGCCTTTATTAGAGAAAATATTTCCAGCAGGTAATGTAATTTATTAATTTTCTGAAACATAAATTGTGGAAATTCCAGCATTATTCATCATCATCTGGTTTTCCAGCATTATTTTTTTATTAAATTTTATTTATTTTGAATTATTTTAATCTAGTATATTTGATTTTGTTTTACATCAATACATGGTAAGGATAGGATGTATATAAGATTTATATATAGCATTGTTCTAACATAAGTATTCTGACCCCAAACCGAACTTTTCTGAAATGACATACCAATTTTTTTTTCCATATTTTGATTCTACAACTCAAATTATGCTAAAATGCCAAGATTTGGAAAAATCGCTCAAATAATTTTAAAAAAATTAGCTCTCAAAATTTTAGCTTTTCAGTGTTAATTGAATTTGGTATGTATTTATTAATAGCTTTTTTACTAAACTTACTTGATTCCTTTTTTCACAAATCAAAATGTAGTTTCAATCCAAATAAAATTCACAGCCATTTTCTGATTTGTTTTTAAAATTTGTATTTTTAGTAATTTTTATAAATTTTTCTAAAAACATTTTTGAATTACAACCTATTAATTTTTTATCGTCATCTTAAAGTAGATGCATTTCTAGTCATAGCTGCAAAAAATTAAGAGTTTTATATTCAAAATTTCCGAAGATATTCATAAACTTATATATTGGCTCTTTTTGAAATTTGGCATACACGTTGTAAATGATAATAATGCCAAATTTGGTTTACATTTTGTTAAAATTATTTGAAAAAATGAGTCATAATTTCGTTTGTGCACAATGAAAGGGAAAGGAAAATAGGTTACTATAAATTAAGAATTTGATTAAGTGAATAGTTCGTGGCGCAAACTAAAAAAAAAGTGCGCAGATAAATTTTTTAATTTCTCAGTAATTTTCTCACCTAATTTTACAAATTTTAATATTTGGGTATAATTTGAGTTGAAATATGGAAAAAAATGGGTATGTGATTTCAGAGAAAGTCCAGTTTTGTTAAAAAAATGCTTATGTTAGAAAAAGGCTATGTATAAGTCCAAGTCGTACTTTCAAGACATGAAAAATGAAAGTTAAATTTCATCAATCAGTTCAGTAGAATGGGAGATGTAGAACTGTCCCCCCTTTTTTTGTGAGTGTATGTGTGCATGCAAAGTGTACGCATGCATTAGTACCTATATATACATTAATTATAAATTTTATTTTTGTGATATTCAGAAGTACTTTGATAAATAAGTCTTTCTTCCCTGCTCCAGGTTTTTTTAGCATAACAGTGTAAAAAAAAAAAGTGTAATACATATTAAATAGAAATTTAATTTACACTAGAATCATATTATAAGTAGAATAAGCTCGGCTTAGCTTAATGTAATTATGGTTAATGTTGTTTTCCCCCCTTTCCATCATTATGGAATTGGCCAAAACTCATCCATTTGTATATGAAAACATGGAAAATACTACCTTATCGTGATCAACAAGTCAGTTAATGTCATTAAGTATTATAGGATGAATGTTTCAGACTGAAGTAATGCCACCAAGGAAAAGATAAAATCTCCAAAAATAGGTCGGAAGTAGAGCAAAGAGATAGCCATATGACAGAGCTTTGTTGTGAAATAAGGGATGAAGTTGCTGAGCATCTTGATTTTGATTTAAGACAGCATTAAAGTCATGAACCACGTCCCAGAAAATAAAATAAAAAACTGTTGTAATTATACCAAACTTTTAATGAATGATAAAATTAAAGAAGATAAAAAATTTAAAATGTCTGCAACTAGCATGAATGATGGGAAATTTATCACTTGAATGATAATTGATGAAAGACCTAAAGCTGCAGATTCAGTGTCAGAACAAATCCAGTGTCAGTGCCTGTCACTTTCTGAAACAAATCTGAGCACATCTTGCAATAAACATTTCTGAAGAAGAAGATGAAAAAAATTGCAAATTTCGTACAACTGCTGAGGTGTGGAGTACCTTATGAGTATTAAGATTAGAGGTAAGGTACAGCATCGGTCAAGTAATTTCTAGAAGCATTAAGAAGTTCATGAACTTTTGCATAAGAATTCCAGACAATCAGCTTTTATTGATTTTTCCCTGATTAAAAGGGCTTGTGAAAGTAAGTATTTGCATATTTTCAGTTATATTTATTATTATATAAGTTAAATCTCATTGGTATTTCAAAACGGTACCATTTAGAATTTTCTTGCTTAATGTTTTTATTTGGTTAATGCTAGCAAAATAGTCATGGACAAAAGTGATCACAAATTATTGGCTCCTACTATAGTTCAATAATCTGAATTGGACATTATAAAATGAATTTAAGTCAATTTAGTTTGTTTTTTAGATGCATCACAGTGCAATGTTAAAAGCTCTTGGAAATTCCCAGTTTTTCGTATTTCAAAGTTGGCAGCAATGTGGGTTTTTCCTTCTTAAAAAGGATATTTGGAAATAAACCCTTGTTTGCCAAACTGCGTATATTCATCTTCAATTAAATAAAAATGTTCTGCCATAAGTACATATTATTTATATCTTCCTGGATTTTTATCATGACAGATATGGATTTTTTAATGTGTTTTGAAAAAAAAAATGTAACTATGATTTTTAAACAGCATTTCACTATAATATAAATATGAGGCAATATGAGCTATTTATATTGTTTATATGCATAGTATGCTTGCTTAACATGAGATATGTTTGCAGTCTAAATGCATTGTTTTAAAGATTTGATGAAAATATCTTTTGTCCAGATTCTTCTGTTTTGATATCAGTTGTTGAACAGATGATTGTCAAGAGTTTCTCTATTTTTTAAATCACTATAATCTCATTAAAACAATTTAATAATATCAATCTCATTAGAAAATTTAGAACTTAATAATGTTACCTTTTCTTTATGAATTTATTATACGAATATAAAATTTAAGAATGTTTTCCCTCTTCTAGGTTCATGATGGCAAAAGCAGTGGCTCAGAAGTTAGCAAAAAATCTGATAAAATGTATGATATGGAAGCTCGTTTAATTGAAGGTAATTAGTAATATGTCTCAAAGTATCAACTATAATGAAGGATTTCATTTGTAAAAATTTATTATAAAATTTATGATGAAATATTGACACAAATGTAATGGAAATGAAAATGGAAGTGTATTCAGTTTATGAACTACTGCCATAACTATATTGTAAATGAATGCCATAAATGTATTGTAAATGAATTGCCATACCTATATTGTAAATGAAAAATTGTTCAGTTTACGTTGCTGCAACTATATTTTAAATTGTATGAAACTTAATAAATGTATTTTGGTACTTACGTACTATGACGACTACCTTGGCGACATTTGGAGATAAAAGTCTTCATTGGCATTTTTTAGTTTATGTTTATAAATTAAATAAAAGAACTTCATCAAAGCAAATTAATTTAAATTCTTTTAAAAATGCAAGCCCCAATTATAAAAGAACAAAAACTTAAAATACTAAAATCCCGAATATATATATATATATGTATACATATAAAAAAATGATATACCAAATACGAATAGAAAAAATTAATCTTTTTTATTTTTACTTCTGTAAATGATAATTAACAATTATTAAACTTACTTCTGAATAAGCTTCAGTGAAAGTTACATAAATAAATTATATTTTTGATACATAATATGTGTACAAATTTTTAAAAAATTGAGAGGCATTTAGTGTTAATTTTAAATAACAGATGGCAGCACAATATAGTTAACTTACTTAAAACTGGTTAAAAGAAAATATTGAGGTTAATGATAAGGAAAATGGCGGTTATTTCAGCGCCCTCTATAACCTATATTAGGGTTAACCTTTTTTTATAGCCGCCCAACCGGTATAGTGGTTAGCGTCGCCGACTGCCGTGCCGAAGGGCTCAGGTTCAAATCCCACTTATAACCAATGTTAGGCTTAACCTGTATAACATACAAAGGTCGCTGGATTTGGCGAGATATCTAGGTAGTCGTCATAATACGTAAGTACCTGTATTTTTTAGAAAATATGTACAGTAATATCATGAAACATGTTTGATTAATGGTTAGTTTTTTATATTATGGTAATTGATATATGTGAATAGTAAAAAGATTTATTTTTTAAACTGAAAGATAATCGTAAATGCTTTTTTAGATTACTGTTTTGTAATGTGTGTAATAACTGATTATACAAATTTCTTTAAAAATGAAAAATAAGGAGTCAAGTCACTTAGTATAAATAGTATTATGTATTTGGACCTGGACCATTGATGAATGTCATATACAAAATATTTTTATATGTTTCAAAATACAATAAATGTTTTACTTAATGCATACTTTTACTGTTACTCTCACTCAAAACTTTACCATTCACTCAAAATTTGTGCTTTTTTCCTCAACTGTTAAATATGAAATTTTACTGACTTACATATTTTGCCAGGTCCACTGACAACAACTAGTAGAAGATTTTACATTTTGTAGAACACAAAATTTTTCAGATTTATTTATTTTTCATATAAAAGGTTTGGTTTAAAGAGCTATAATCATGTTATTGCCACAAATTTGCAATTTTTTTATTTGGATATTTAAATGTTTGGAACTTTTGGAAGACTTTCATATCATGTAATTCATAATGCAAAACATGTGCATTGCAATATAAAACACTGAAAAACAACATAGAATATACATTTAGATGAAAACACAAAGTGCAGATTTTTGGTTTGAAGTGATGCTGATGTTATTTTAACATACCTGATTCATTAAATGCATTGTGTTTCAAAGATAATTTTAAATCAAAGATTTAATTTTGTGTTTACTATATAAGAAAGTGTTTTTATGCATCTCAGATATCGGAAATTCAAAAATTTCTTTTACTATCATGTAGAAAATTGTTTCTTAAATTGACAGTATATGAAAATTGTTTTTATTTCTTATTTCAGATTGTGTCACAGAGCAACTTTTGGAAGCAAGGAATGTGATGAGCCCCTCTAGTGATTCTGGAAGTTATACTACAGGTCTTTTATATATATATATATATATATATAGTTCTTAATACAAGTGTGTAACATAGTAATGAAAATCTCTGGGAAGGTCTAGAATTATTTTACTACTGTCCTGTAATTTGTTTAGAATTTCTGATTATAATTTTTGGAAAATTTTATTTAAACATTAAAAAATTAGCAAGTTTTTTATTTTTATTACCAAATTTATGGTATATAACTTTTAATATTAATATTTAGTAAATATGCTAAATTTATATAAACATAATTTATGAAATTTTGCATCCTAATTTTTTGGTATTGTAAATTTTTTAATGCTGTAATTCTTAAGTGTTTTTAACATTTTCATGATTAATTTTGATTTTTGGGGGGGGGGGCAAGTGACCTGATGTAAATGGATTGATTTCCGAATAAAGCCATAAGAAACAACATAATTTTTAGTTGTCGAATTACTACATTTTACATATCCAGTTGAAGCAAAATATAAGTAATTTTTTTATATTAATAAAGGATTATAGAATCTTCATGGTCATGCTGAGTTTGGATCAATGTCCTTTTGACAGCTGTATGTACTCCTGAGCAGACCATTTTGCTGGGGTCTGTACTAATAGACACTCACAAAAATTAAATGTAAAATTGCTGATAATATTTATTCTATTAACAATAAATAAATAAAAGTAGTGTTAAAACATAAGAACATGGAATTAATCTAAATGTCAAATATATTTTTATTAATGGCAAGTCAAGAGGTGAGCATGGAGCTTGTGTAATCATGGAGTCCAAGACATACGTATTTGTATATGTGTATTTGATTTTTTTTTGATAGAGTTATTATGACATGTAAATTTAGCAAAGAAGCGTTCTTTGATTTTACATATTTCTTACTTCAAACCCTAAATCTGTGTATGACAGACTAATTTGTATGCACGAAAAAATTGTTCATCCTTAGTGCATTGCAAAAAATTTAAATAAAATAGTTAAAACTCTTTATGGTATTTGATAGATGTAGCAATTCAGCAGTCTTGAAGTCAGCGTGCTATGTTAACCAAAAAACCCTGCTATAATGTAAAAAACTGCTAAGTAATTTAAAAAATTGAATTTTCAAAAAATAATGTAACAGAAATGGAGCAAATAAGTTATCTTTGAGGTATCATAATAAATGTAGAGACAAAATTTAGCCTCCCCTCCTCAAAAAAGTGCTGTAATGATGTTTGTGTAATGATTAGATAGCATATAAGGAAAAGTTTATTTAAAGTGGTGTTAAAATGAACAAAAATTCAGCAGAGAAATAAAATCATAAAAGCTTATTGGTATTTATTATTATTTATTTAGTTTATTTATTCAACTAATAATTTCTGTAAAAATGGTGTATTGCTGACATCAACCAACAAACAAAAAACACACATGGGGGCACTTGCTGTCAATCAGGAAGGTGCCAAAAATTACGTTTTGATAGTAAGATACCTAGAGAGAATAGAGTAAGGAGGGGACCTAGAGAGGGAGTAAGGAGGGGTCATGTGAACCAATAGCAAAAATGAAATTACCATGTAAATAAGAAAATTAGTGTACATACTTCAATTTTTAATAATATACTTTTAATAATTTAATATGTAGGTGAGTATGTTGAATAAAGATTTTAAAAGTGTGAAGAAGTTTTGATTTTTGTATTGAGAAGGAAGAAGACAGAGCGGAGATATTACAGTGGTCATCAATAGTATGCAATGTAACTGAAGTGATAACTTCAGCTTGTTTCAGTGTGTTCTTCCTTCCTTTATATATAGTAATTATATCATTGGCATCACACCTAAACCACAATTTTATTATTATTATTGTTTTTCATTTCCCACATATATCTTGGTTGTTTTTGTGTTATGTTAACAAGGAGAGTTTGGTATTTTCTAAGCATATTAGCATATCTGAAAATTAACATTTGAAAGTCAAAATTTAATTTTACTCAAGACCAAGTGCTTTCGTAATCATCTTTAAATTTTTTTTTTTTAAAGATACGATTTTTGCAGATTATGATTTAGGCTGTTGCAAATCATATCTTTTAGGTGGAAAAAGTTTCCAAACAAGATGATTGTAAATAGCGTAGGAAAATATTAGATTAAGGAGAAAAAAAAAGTGTTTCAGAATGTTATAAAAAGTAGTAATATGGATAACAAATTGCAGTTACATAATAGGGTTTTCATACGTCAGTGTTTAAGTATAACATTGTATTATTCATTATAATCTTAACAAAGCAAATATTTTGAAAATTAAATTTTCGTGTATTTTCACAATTTTAATAATGATTAGGTAGACCTTTTTTTTAAAATCTTTTTAAACCAATTGCAGAATTTTAACTATATTATCCTGAATTAAATTTATTGCTGAAAAGTCTTTTTTGTATGGTCTTTGGAACATTCTACCACATACCATAATATAAGTACAGTGTTTAGTCCTTGTACAACTTTTAACATTAATGGCTGTATCATAGCGGAACAGAAATCATACCATTAATTGAATATGAAAAGCTTTATTAATGCATCAATGTGCTTCCGATGTATGTTTTCAATTAAATTCTTCCCAAATAAATACATTAAATAAGAATAGCTTGAAGACTTTATTCAAAATATGTAGAGGGTGTGGTCTTGGTAGTCTTTTTGGTTTTGGTAGTCTTTTTTATTGTAGTTTTCAGGAGTAATACCAGAAAGCTTTTGTAATCGTCAAAACTGTGTGCTCTATAGGATCATGATCAAAGAAGCAATTTTAAAAATCACTGCAATCATCAAATTAAAAGTTCCTACAGCACCTCTGCTTTTGTATTATCTTCATTCAAGTCAGATGCCACCTAAAAGACTTGTCTCTTCTATTTTCACAGGAAAACACTTTCATGCTCAGTTTTACTTCAAACTGCACTATGCATATCTTGGAAAAGTTGCATTTTGCATCCTTCAGCATACTATAGGTCTAAACAGCAACTGAGAAATGTCTTAAGTGAGTTGGAAAACATGCTTATTGTTGCAAAATATGATTGTCATGACTGAAGTTAGAAATGTGGGAGCATATGTGGTGAAACATCAGAAATAAAACTTTTACTTGTTTAAATCACATTTTTATCTTATATACATCCAGAGTTATTAAATTAATGTTAAAATTTGCAAAGTTGCATAAAGTCTTGTATTTATAAACAAAGTAAAGTATTATTATTTTTTCAATACAGTTTTTTTTCTTTTTCCATTACAGATGAGTATGGTTTACCCATACGGAGGAAAAGGTTAAGATCTGGACAGAAAGGCAGTGTACTTAATTGGATGGAGTTCATTCCACCTCCTCCAGACCATCCTCCAAGTGAGAGAGGTTCGCCTACACATTTGCCGCCAAATCTTAGAAATCCTTATCCTGTCAGAAATATTCATTCCCAGGTGGGTTTTCCTTGTTAGCATGGTATTAAGATTCGAAATATCATAAGCAAATGTTACTTAAATGTAATTTCAGCAAACATATAATATTGTTTGTATAACATAGCATCACCTTTTTCTATTATTTTATTTAAACAGATACCTTTAGATAATTCATCAAATTTAAGCCATTCACCTCAAGTTAGCCGTAGTTTACAATCTACAGCCCTTGCTAGGCATACTCATACAACACCTTGGTCTCATAGTCTCACAAGAGCTCAGGAAGATGCAAATAGAGCTCCCACACCACCACCTTCTATGGGAACACGATATCCAATCATTAATAATCATGTTCCTTTACCTCAGTCTTATGGTTCTAGTCCTGTTGTGGATAGAGGCATACAGTCTTCATTATTATCACTTGCGAGTGATCCATGTCCTGGAATGAAGAAAGGCAGTCAAGAAAGGTGTGCGAAGATTAGTTCTTTGCAGAAGAATCCAGGTATCTTTATTTTTTACTATATATTCCAAAAATGCATTTAGTCAATTTTGTTATTAACTTTTGCTTGCAGTTCTCGATAAAAAATACAAGGTTTTTTTTAAAGTAAGGCCCGTTTTTAAATAAAAATGAAACAAACATTTAATAAAAATGATTTTTCAAAAATCATTTTTTTCTGAATTTACTCGCAATTCTTATTTTCCTACAAAATTTTATTGTTAGCTTAAACATTCATTGTAATGAATAATGAGTTTCTGGATATCCTCTTCACAGAGCTTCACTGCCTCTCATGATACCAACTTATTTTCATTTGTCTTGGCTTTCTTTGAACAATTTCACCCATTTTCATACTTTACTATACCTTGTTTCATTGTATTGTACATTTTACATATCTGCTGATGAATATGCATAATATTTGTTTCTTTTTGTTAAGAATCAGATGTTCGGTCCGAGGTTCGAATCCCGCGAACGGGCTGGCTGCATGGGCGTTTCCATGGTTTTCCCCATGTGTAACGTGTATATGAGCCAGTTTTCCTTAGAAAGTCCTCCACGAAGGCATCCCTCCCTTTAGGCAGATAGCCCTCATGTGCTTTGCCATAATTGAATAACCCATAACCTGTAAGAATCAAATGACTGACCATATTGCTCTATTTGTTTATGGGGTGCTTAATTTTCTTAAACATTTTAGTCTCAGATTTTGAAACATACAGAGGGATGATGTGAATGCAAATCATATCAAATTCTGCACAGAGAGCAGGGAGCTTGCATGTACACTCATTGTGATGGATTCATGGGATTTCAAATGTTATAACAAACAAATTTTTGTTAAAACATAACCTACATACTTTATTGTGTATTAGTTATGATTATAAAAAATTATATATTGTTTAATATAAGGCATATTATTTTAATGCATTTGTAAATGTATTTAATTTTTTTTCTCAAAAGCATATGCATCTTTGAAAATTTGTTTTTGCATTAATTAAAGCAATTAACTTATTTTAAATATTCATTTCTTTATTTTTCCAAATTGTTTAAGTAACAGCAGAATTGTTTAAGTAACAATTCTGAATTCTCTTCAGAATTGTTTAAGTAACAGCAAACATTCTAGTCAAGCATTATTACCAATGATTTGTGCTGATAGTAATGTCATTAAAAAGTAATCTATGATTGTTTTTGTTAAAAGTCAATCCTTATGTCTTATAGACTCGTTTTTTTAATACATAGTCACTATGTGAGAAGGTGGAAAATTATATTATTCATGATAACTATGGTTAAAAATTGCTTAGTTTTCTTATGCATTTTTTTTCTGATTTTTAGCTGTTTATTCTACATAAAATATACAACCATAAAGTATTACAAAATACATAAAATGTCATACTAAATTATATAAAAATTTGCATGAAATTTCTATAATTCTCATTGCATACATAAAAATATTAGTAGAAAAATATCCCATTTTCCTTATTTTTTATGTATTGTTTCTTACCAACTCGGAACTTTGTAATTTTTTATCTTAATTTTAAAACCTGTAAAATCTTCTTTATATGCATACATATATATATACATACATACATACATGTGTGTGTGTGTGTGTGTGTGTGTGTGTGATAATTTAATGAAAATTGCTTTTGATGGCAAGCGGCATAGATCTTCATAATGAATTGCAGCAAAGCTGGTGCTGTGATTCAGCTGAATACTTCTAATATGTAAAATAAAAATTAGTTAATATGAAATACTAATTTGTAGTAGTCTCGTAACTCCTTTTTTTATTTGGCTATTTCCCCTTTCTGTTCTAAAAATTAGTGACTGCTCATAATAAATCTCTCTAAACTGCACCATTTCAAAATTAATTAATGTGATTTGGTTCTTATATGATGCTAATAATGCAGTTACTTTGATTATGCATCAACCAGTTATAATATTAAAATTTGCATATTGAAACTTTAAATTAGCCAATAAGAAAAAAGTAGAACTGTTACTTTACTTTACTTACCCATTTTAGAAACTTCACATCCCTTTCCTGCTTTTTGCATCTGCTGGCTTGCTGTTGTAAAAAGAAATTGTCATCAGCAAAAGCATAAAAATCATCTTGTGCCTATTTTTTTGTGGATCGTCTCCTTACAAATTTTTTATTGTATGTACACACACACACATACCCTGTATATATCCAAGGGAACATGGGTGAAAAAAACGGAACTAAAACCCAAAATTAACTTATCACAGATTAACTGTACTTTGTGCACCTATCTTGTATAAATAGCTAATAATTGCATAGTTTCGTTCTGTTTTGCCTCTTCGCCTGCATGCTCACAGCTTGTCGCTCAGCCTCTGTTAGCTGTACACCGTTAATTAAAATGTAGTTGCATATTTAAAATTATGGGATGCATTTAGTCTTCTACAGTTATGTATTAAGAAATTCACCATTCAAGAATAAATGATGTTTAATTATCAAGCTGGTCATGCTTCTAAATTTCCATCCGATCATCCATTATGCCATAATGTCCAGACATCTACACACCAGTTTTTTCTTCCATGACTAAATATGAATTGTTTTCATCTTTCGCCAAAAGTATAGTTATCACATATATATATGTGATATTCCAGTCGAGAGTCCGGATGTTTTTGTAGCGAGTGGAAAGGCTGCAAAACTAATAACAGGTGAATTTCACTTTAAAAACTCAACATCTTTATTCGATTAAAATGACAGCTCATTTTTCTTTACACAAAGGTCATATATTCGATAATAATTTAAATAGAAATACTAGTAAATTTAGAACTCGACGTCATAAATATTTTTAACAAAGGAAAGACGAAGAGACAAAGCAAGCATTTGT
>KK115313.1:151485-188436 GCA_000611955.2 Stegodyphus mimosarum | reverse complement strand
AATGGCAGAAAGCAATCTGACGAAAAATGGTGCATAGAGTTATTTATAGTAGCGGTTATGTAACAGGTGAGAGAGTTCTGGAAAGTACTCATCTAGGAGGAAAATCTTGAAATCGTGGAAAGTTAATTAGAGGTTGCTGTTCGCGTAGAGCAAAGCCATCATATTTTTTATATTTTACATTTCCCCCCCCCCTCAAAACAAGAGGCTGGGAGAGCAAAGCATTAGTATATTAGTGAAGCAAGAAAAGTATGAGAAAATACATGGAACATCTAGGACATAGCGTACAGGCTTTAGCTATGCCCTATCATAATCATGCTCTTTCTCATATAATTTGAAAAATTCTTAATTATAGAATTTGACAATAAAACTTATAAATAAAGATATAATTTAGAATTAAACATCTAATTTAGACAATAACAAGACAATAATATTAAATAATAAATTAGAATGATGAAAGTCCAAAAATAAATATAATAATAAATGCAAGGAAAAGACAGAGCAGCATTGATGCGTAATAGCTATATAAGATAAAGAAACTTGTCAGTCAAGGTGGTTTTAATTCCATTTTTATTTTCCAGTTGACGTTCGTGGCCACAGTCACTTGGCACTCTAGTTGTGCATATACAAGAACAATTATATTTTGGAAAGTATTGCGATAGAAAGTGCACACAACAAAATAGCGACCAAGCGGCGCACAGAAGGAAGATGAAGTGTTTAGTTAGCCAATATGGAAGCATACAAAGAGAAAAGCTTTGATTTGAGTTAAAAGTTTCAGTTCCCATTATTACGTAATCAGTGCGCGCAGGCCATGCAAAATGGAATGATCTAGAAGAGATGCAATCCAGAGAAGTTATTATGGTTTTTAAAACAGAGAGAGAGAATTAAAGGGAATTAGGGGTTAATTTAAATTATAATTTTGATTTACATATTTTTTTATCTTACATATATATGTATATATGTATGTATGTATGTATGTATGTGTATATTTAAATTATAACATGTAAGAGGAACTTTTCCTGTTCATTTATAATTATTTTTACTTTGCAATATATCCATATCTCTCTCACTCCTTCTATACATATATAAATCTCTCTCTCTCTCTCTCTCTATATATATATATATATATATAAGTTTTAAAAGGTAATTATAACTAAGAACAAAATGCTTGGCTATGGAGAAATTCGGTGCAACCTAATTAACCTGTATTAAGGCATTCTAAAGAAAGAGATGAGAATTTCCTTTACTGAACCTTCACATAAAAAAAATGGGATCTCATGAAACAATTGTGAAGATATCAGCAAAAAATGCCAGTTGGTTTAAATATCTCTGTATAAAGCTCCCTTTTTTATCAACTGATGAAAGTATTTTTCTTGGGTATGAATAAACTTTAAAGAAAAACTATAATTGCCCTAACATATGCCATTACTAAAATTTTATGTAAAAATGATGGTATAATTGAATAAAAGAATTCAGATCTTTTGATTGTTTAAAAACTACTTTTTAAACTACTAGTCTAAACTACTAATTTTTAAATTTATATGCACACAGGCTTAAATTAATTAGTACATTTTTTTATGTTGAATAAGTCTGACATATTTTTAGAATTGTGATCATTAAGTGCTAAATATTTCAATAATCATTTATTTGTTGAACTTATTCATATGTTAAATTGTATGTATTTTGATATAAATTATCAAAATACAAGCTTTTGTTCAAAAAAAAATTATTCATTTCTAAATATTTGTTTGGCTGTGTAGGAGTTCTCTACCATGAGCTTCATCCTGAGCCTTTAGCTCAAGAAAAAGTCAGATATGACAATGTGATGCAAAACATAAAACCAGAGCAGCATTCTCCTGTATCTAGTATTCCTGATGATGTAGATTATGCTCCTGGTCATTGTAAGTTTACGACTTTTCTTTTTTTTAATATCTTTTTATAAGTAGTAATAACTTTTCCTCTTTTCCTAGTTTGTTTCACTTTTCAAAAAAAAAAAAAAAAAAAAAAAACTAAAGAATAGAAATTGTAAATAGTTATCTGTATGGTAATTTTTTAAATACAAGAAATGAGAAAATTAAGGTATAGGAAATACTGCTGGGTAAAGAGTTGATTTTCCAGTTTCATTTCTGTATTTTTATATCTAATCACAGATTTTGAAAATATGGTAAGTAGAATGATTTAACTTTGCAAAGTGCTTATAGTTGAGTGTTTTATTGGAAATGTTTGTGTAGGCAATCAGTAAAAATTTTGAACTTATGAAAAGACTGTTTAAATAATGAATATAATAGATTTATTTGATACGGCATATAGATTAGTTCATGCTAAATGTAAAACTTTTGTGCAGCTAGGAATGAGAACATGTAAGGTTGCGATCACTGAACTGAATAATTTACGTTATTGAATATTAACAGTTATTTCCATGTTAACAGTATTCCATTTTTGCTAGATTTTATGTAAAATGTGTAAATTTTTGCTAGTTAACGTTAGCAAAAAGCAATGAATATGAGTTACAATGTTGTTTTCCATTAATTCATGATGGCAGGGATAGATATGTAAAATTTTATAGATAATTGCTGCATAAAAATTCTGTATCAGCTATAGTTCCTAATATTTGACTAACTACTATTTCAGTATAAGTTGTTGAGAAGTAGTAATCTGACTGACTGAATTGTTTCTTCCTTGTCAATCAGCATTGTATAATATTAAATCAATTTATTTAATTCTGTGAAATTGGGCAGTTTTATATTAAATGGTGAAAGCAATGTTTTTGTCAACTTAAAAACTTGCTTGATTTGATTGCACCAGTAAATAAGCTGTGTTATCTACCAAATTTAAGTTGGTATTTGCAACAATACTTTTCCAATTTTTTTAAGAACCAATTTCACATGGAAGCAGTGTTGAGTGTTTGGCATTCATGACTTAAGAATTTTTTTCTGGTATTTAATTTACTGCTGTATTTTTTGTTATTCTATGTTGAAAGCAACCTACAAAACTTTTTACTAATGCTGAATTAAAATATAAGTTTAAAATTTATTTGTCATGTAACATTTTTTCAGAAATAAAATTTCTTTTTTCATATTCTAAATATTTTATAGCTTAATGATGAATTTAAATAAATTATGAAATTTTTAATGAATATAATTTAATATATAAGTCTTAGATTAATAATTTATTACTAGTGCCACTCTAAATATTGAACTTTTGAATGCTTTTTTCTATAAGAAGGCTTAAAAAGTTTCTTTTACATTAAAAGAAAATTGGCATTCTAGAAAATTTGAAAGCTTGTGATCAAATATTAGAATGCATTTGCAATAAATGGATAATTTTGAAGACTTTAAAATATTGTTTATGATTTTGGGTGGTATGGAATTATATTAAGTTCTCACATATCAGTCTGAATGGAATAGTGTTGCAAATAAGTCAACACTAGGAACAAAAGGCATTGGCTATGAAGAAATTCTGTGTAACCTTGCAGTAGACATTTTGTATTAAAGCATTCTTAAGAAAGAGATGGGAACTTCCTTTACCTCAACCTCACACATAAAAGCTGGATCTTATGAAACAGTTGTGAAGATATCAGCAGAAAGCGCCAACTGATTTAAATATCTCTGTATAAAGCTCCCTTTTCTATCAGCTGATGAAGGTATTTTTTCGGGGCATAAATAAACTTTGAAGAAAAAAGACGATTGTGATAGCATATGCCAGTATTAAGATTTTGTATAAAAATGAGGTATGATAGTTGAATAAAGAATTTAGATCATTTGAGTAAAATATTTGAAAGAATTTTTTGAATCTGAAATTTTGAATTTTTTGAAGAATCTTCATTTGAAAGAATTTAGATTGAAGCTACTTTTTAAACTTATGTGTAGATTTTCTTTCTTTGTAAATAATGTATAACAAGTAAGGAGCAAGGAGAGTAAACATTTTTATAAGGAAGTAAAGAAGTGAGAAAAAGGTACCAAGATTGTTAGAATATTGCTATGATTCTGCCTAAATATTGGACCACAAAAATTTAAAAGCATTATGTAATACTATATATACCTTTATTAATAAAAGACTATTTTTCTTACAAATGATTACCTTATAATTTTTTTATTCGATATAGGTAAATAATTTCTGTTGATATTAAGCATTTTTCATTGAAGTAGTTTTATTCAGTTAGTTTTAATTGCTTAGTTTATTATGTATGTGCGTAAAGAAAATTAGTCCAAATTATAACGAAATTGTACATGATGGGGAAAAATTAGCAGCAAACTGTAAATTCAATAGAAATTTTAAGAGAAGTGATTTTAACTTGTATAAGCTTGCAAGCTTGTATAAATATTGAAAATTTTTAATTTAAAATAAATTTGCTTTCAAAAATGAATTTGTTCGTGTTTAATAACTAATAATTCGATATATGAAATGAACGAGAATGGCACTTAATCCAAAAATATCAAATTCTAAAGTAAACGAAGGCAGTATCAATGCTCATTTTGGTTTTTATGACATGTGATTAATCAAAATGTTACTGCAGAAATTAAATAATTTTATTTTTGTGGATACTCTTACTTTGGGGGAAAAATTTTACTTTATCAGTAAAATTCCATCTAAACAGACTTTACCTAATGCCATTTGATGCATTTTATAGTTTTGAGTTCTTAATAATCTTTAATTTCTGTTTTAATATAGACTACATTCCTGTTGCATAGTATATTGTAAAATAGAAACTCCAAAAGATGTTCTTTCTGTGCTTGATAGGTGCAGCTCCTTCGTGGACTAGTGTAACGGACAGGAGCAGTAACTCTAGTGCACGTTCAAGTGTAGCTAGTTCCTCTGAAGGATCAGTGTACACTGATTCTGATTTTGCCAATGTTGTAGCAAGAGCTGCACAAAATGCTGGTTTCCACCTGTTCAGACCAATGTCATCACCTAATCAACCGTCCAATTTAGGTAAAAATTAAGAGAAATATCTTGAGGACTGGCTTTGATAAATTCCACTCCACCCATTTTGAAAGTTGTATTCCCTTATGCAGTTGAAAGTTAGTAATTGTACATTGTACAGTAGACTACGATTAAATAATTCATTAATAGGAAGACTGTGATTCAACCCACTTTTAGAAGCCTTAAATTACATCCCTTTTAAAATTAAGTTAGTGGCAAGTTGGTATTTAAGAGGAGCTAAATAATTCCATGAGAAAAATCACACAAAGTTATATAAAAGTAAACATATCTTAATGAATTAAAATTTTCACAAAGTAATTCATAATTAGATTTATTCTTTTCTTTGACTGACTTCAATGGGATATTTTATTTTATCAAAGATTATTGTAAAATATTTTAATTGTGTGAAAATTTTACTTTTATAAACTTCTGAATTTTTAATGGTACTTGCTAATGAGAAAAATTTTTTAAAAATCCATGGAGTTCAGAAGCAGTTGATTTGTGTATTATTTTAAGTTAATTTTAACATGTTGACTGCTGACACGTATAAGGGTAAATTGCATGAGCGAGCCACAGTAATTTTATAGGTCTAAAGTATTAAAAAAATTCAAAAAAAGTCAATACCTTATGTTTAGTGTTTAATCATGAACATGCAAAGAAGAGTAAAAATTACTTACCACATTATCAGAAAATATATTCAAAACTGGAATTTTTATTACTTGATTCATATATATGTTAATGTATGTGCATATGCTAGATATTACACGTATAGGCTTTTATCTTGGTGTATAATTCAGATTCAGGTCAGTGTACTTTTACATGATATTTCTCATGAAATATATACATTTGAATTAGATCATTCCAAATATGTTTTTAATTCATAAGTTTGAAGAAAAAATACATGTGAGTTGTTATGTATAGGATGCAACATGGTATTTTATATCAATTTTATTTACTTTTGAACAATACTTTGTGCTTTCCAAAACATTGCAGCACATATTCATATATTTTAATGCTATTTTTTAAAAAACAAAATGAATCCAAAATTTTAGAATTTTGTACATTTTTTTTTTTTTTGCATAATAAAGAAATGCATTTGTAAAATTAGATATGTTTGTAATTTGGGACCAATTTGAGCAGTGATTTGGAGGCCGAAGAAATTTATATTCCCATATAAAACTGTAGAAAAGGTGACCCACCAGTGAATCACAAAGTCCTAGAAAAAAACCTTTTAAGATCCACCAGTGGGTCACATGGCAGTTAAGGTGTGAAAGATAACAACTGCAATTCAAATTAATGTAGACGTTTTAAATTAATTTTATACTGAGGTGTTTCTTACGTGAAGAGTTTGTACTGATCTATATGTTTTCAAACATTTATATTTTTGAAGTTTACAAGCGTAGAATCTTTTAATCTCCCTCCTCACAGCTGTATGCATTTGAATTATATTCAAATTCCTTCCATTAATTTGCCCTATGCAATTTTTAGCTTGTTAGAGATTATGAAAAATATTAACATGCATGTGGCACAAAACTTCACATTGTAACTGCAGTAAAATTGTTGTTTAAAGATGTTGGGATTAAGTTTTTTCTCCTTTTTTAAAATGATATAACCTGAACCAATGCGATGTATTCCTAAGCAGATAGCTTTGTTTTACTGCAGAAGAATTCGCTGCAAAAAATTGTACCATAAATATTTGACAAGGAGATATCTATGCTGAATAATATTGAACTACACTAATTTGCAAATAGTTATCAAAAGCAGTTTCAGTGATTCTGATCAGTTGACATAAGTTTGCTGTCTCCCCCCAAAGTGGGTAAAATCATAATCAGTGTATATTTTAAAAAGGCTGCTTTTTTCTGTATTGACATATTATGTATGAATACAGAAAGAAATATGTAAGAGGAATTAAAATACTGTAAGTTATATTTTTAGAGTGAACTTATTTCCATTAATCCCTAATTTGTCCCACCCCCACCCCCCTTGGAATAACGAAACAAAAATTTAAAAACTTTATTAGAAGTTTTGTAAATCAATATAAGATTTTGGTTTAATTCTGATAGACTTTTATGACAGGTATGTTAACAAATAAGCTAATATTTTAGTTTTGACAGAATAAAATGCTCACTATTAAAATATTTTATTTTACTTTGTTTTCAGAAATGGCACGTACATCATCTCTTCTAAGTCCTGTACATAACTGTTGATTGTCTAGTTGGAAATGATATTGGCTGGAGCAGCCCCCATTTAGTCTTCTCTGTGAAACTGTGTGAAAAAATTATGGACATTTGATAATTAATGTCTTCTAACCTGCAGTATTTTTACTCTCCAAGTTCAGTGATACTTCTAAAAGAAAGAAAAAATTTTCAATGTGATTAATTATTACATTTGTATTAAGATTGTAATATTAACTTGGCAATATAAATTAGAAATAGCCAGACTAGTACTTGAAGAATGTTAGACCTTTTTTATGAATGATGTTTTCATCATCTGATGTTTTATGTGATAGCTGTGATTAGATCTAATTGTAACATTTTTAATACAAACATAATTTAAGTATCATTTTTATTGTATTTTATGAATTTTGAGACTGTTTAAATTCTTTAATTAGGTGACAAATATTTGAATTATTCTTAATCAAATTGTTTAATATTTAACTCAATGCTGTGGATTTCTGTCTCTGATGCTTGTGGCTAAACTAAATGGGTGCCAACCAAGCTTGCTGCTACTGCATAAAATCATGCCATATTTTGAGTCATGTAAATGTAAGAATTATGTATATAAAATGTAATTTATTTTTGTAAGTAATTGTACAGAAGTTTTATAAATTCTTTTTTTTTTAAAACTGAAAATGTTGTTTTTAATTATTGTTCATATGTTTATAACTTAATATATGTAAATATGCTTTGAGATAATAATAAACTTCCTTGAGGAGACATGTGTAAAAGCAAACTTATCTAGACATTCATTCATTCAAATTATAAATGCATATTAAATCTATAATTATCATATTAAATCTATAATGAATTATAGTCAAAATATAAATGCATATTCAGGTATAATCTTATACCTGATTATAAGGACTTCATTATATTACTCCAATATGTACTTTAAATACATACAGGTTAGAGGTTTACAATATACACAGGTTCTCACATAAAAAATTTACTCACTTTAAATCCTCGTAAATCAGTGTATATTGGTTTCTTTTTGTAAGCAAAAAGGGCAATTATAGAGTCAAATTATTGATTATACAGATGTATGTTAATAAACAATAATAAATTGTTTCTGTATTATGGTAATTTTTTGTAATATGGAGTACCAAAGTAAAATTGAAAATCTGGACTCTCCCCATGTTTTATTATGAAAAAATATCAAATGCATTCAAAAAAAAGTATGAAAAATGTATCATAAAGTATATCAAAAAAATGTTTGCTCATCACATCACTTAGAAACAGAAATGAGACAAACTACCAATACTATTTTGGTAGTATATGTACCAAACTACAATACAATTTTGATAGATTGATGGAATAATGAGAAAAAAAATAGCAACTTAATAAAAACTCTTCAGCTACTATTTAAAATCATACCTTATTTTAAGACTGGTACATATAATGAATCTGTATACAAAATGTTAATTTCTCAGAAAAACTTTGTGGTAGATACATCTTTTATCATATATTTAAATTTTATTTCCAGTAAATATAATTAAGGTAATTTGTATTGACATTAAAGATCATTGAGTCCCAATAAGTAGACTGTGCTTATTAATGAAGTAATGTTTTAAATAGTATTTTAATATTAGAAGTAATCACAAAACTGGATTGCATTACAGTTTTACTCATGTAGAATATAATGGAGCTGTCTATGGAGAGGAATGCTTCATGGAGGATTTCTAAAGGAAACTGATCCATGTTTATATTATGCATCAGAGAAAACCAGGGCAAGCTACCAATGTTTATTGTTTTAATCATTTGGCAGTTAGTTAACTTCAGTCTGAAGAATATATTCTATAAGTAATTTGCTACATTTTCTTATATTCCACACAATTTACTAATTTTAATTGAGTTATTTCTTAACTAATTTGTAGCTTTTATATAAAAATTTGGTTTGTTATGTTAAAATAAATTTAATGATGCAAAATTTTTAAAATTCACAAAAAAATCTTTTCTGCAGTGAGAGCATGACAATGATGTCGATAGGATCATGAGAGGTAATGAAATATGGATTGCTCATTCTGTCCTGGAAACGAAGCTGAAATTGATCCATTGATGTCACAGTGGATCTTTGTGCTAGGCAAAATTAAAGCAGACACTGTCTGTATGAAAATGTGTAAGGTATTCTAGGACAGAAAGGAGATTCTGCTCATTGACTTCCTGGCTATAAGTGAAACAGCAAATGCTGACCATTAATTTTAAACACTGTTGAAATTGCAACTGGGAATCAAAACAAGTGATGCAACATGCAGGTATGATGATACACAATAATTGATTGCCCACATACAACTATATGGCTCAATGCACAGCACATATCCTCTGCTGGAGTTCCTCTGAGAAGAGTTTGATTATCCATTTATGTTCCCTGATTTTGCTGCCAGTTATTTCTATCTTTTCTCACATTTCAAGAAATTCCTGTTTAGTCAACATTTTCAAAATGACATAAGAGGTGCAGACTGCTGTCACACACTGATTCCGATCCCAGGAAGCCGAATTCTGTGACAGAAGTATTAAAAAATTGCTGTCCTAGTAAGACAAGTACCTCTTCTGCTGGTGAATATGTATAAAAATACCTCAATAATTGCTGTATGTGCTCCAATAGATGTTTTATTTTTGTTTACGATACTAGGAAAATTTAGTTTCTGTATGTACCTCGTTAATCGTTGATTATTGAAAACCTTGCATCTTTTAGCTAACTGTAAGAAATTCAAAAAGGATTTTCACTTTTGTGAAAAATAGCAAAAAGTAAATATGGCATTCAGTGTTTGCAGCAGTTGTTGCATTTAGTCAATTATCTCCAGAACTCACGGGTAGGTTTTAATGAAGTTTGGTATGGACACAGAAGGATTATAACTAAAAAATAAAAATATTACATACAACAATTATGGTTCGTACGGATATAATCGTGCTTAAGCCTCATCGGCACAGGAAAATCTAAAGTAGTAAGATCGAACAAAAAAATAAAATAAAAAATCATGATGAAAATAAGTCTAGTTTATAGCTTGTTGCAGTCGGCCCCACTCCTTCAGTAGCGTGACCCCCCTCCCGTCTTTCCAGATCTTAAAAGGTTTGGGGAGGCGGAAATCGAGTTGCAGTTGGCATTCCGAGAGCGTCACGGATATGTTCTGTTTATGCATGGATATTTGATTGGTCAATCTATCCATATAATATCCACACTTTTCAGAAAATGATCTGCCCAGTTAGACCTTTCCATCAGCAGTGAAGGGAAATGAGCTTCTTCTTCTACCAATGGAGGGTTCTTAACCGAAGTTGTTTTGCTGGAATTGATAACCCGGCTAGTTACGCAGGCCATTTTGCAACAAAATTAAATTAAAATTATTAATTAAAAATTAAATTATTCATTTGAAGTTTTGTTGCTCGCAGGTTTCCCCAAAGAACTGGCTTAAGTCAGCCATCTTTAAAGCGAAACATCCGGGAAATGTTCTTTTGACGCGCTGTTGAGGATAACTTGTAGATGTGATACTAGCTATTAGCTACTGTGTGACTGCTGCGAGATATAGTAATTAGATAAGTATTTGTAAGCAGGATTTTACTTTCATAGTCTATGGTAATGGAATACTGATATAGTTGATTTTCATCGTTCCCGAGATGTAAAACACATGACAGAACAGGAGAGCCCAGAGCTCGACAATAACCGTATGTTAGGTTCGGGAAATTTCGAAAGCCGCAGTTCGGTAGTTGCATTGTTTTAAAATTAAGGAAATAATTTTCATGAAAAGAAATGTTTGAAGTATATTAATGAAAATTAAAATTTTTTTTATGTAATTAATATGTGACCTGTAAGTAAGAACTTTTGCTTCTCTTGCTCTTATTCAGGAAAGTTTGTTTCTTTGATATAAAAATTTTGGAAACTATTATGTAATGGAACTAAGCATTCCTTTTGGATTACTTAACCTCTGTCTGCTTTGTAATTAGTGATTGGTTTTAAGAGTAGTAAACTGAAATCGATAAGAGGAATCTTAATAGTCTTTGCGAGTGCAATAATTTGCGAAGCTTTTAATCAGAGTGAAGAATAAAGCACTAATGTGGGACACAGATCCAGTGATTTTTCTTCAACTCATATGCATTCTTTTGTAAAAATAAAATAAGTAAAATAGGACAGAATGCGCTACGACGGAAGTGGCATTCTAGAAAGGTTTGCTTATTTAAGTACGCCAAAGCACTTGATGGTTATCTGCGTAAGGGAAGGGATGCCTTTTTGGAAGACTTTCTAAGGAAAAGTGACTTGCGTTCAAAATGCTATATGAGAAAGGAAAATTATTTTTAAATTAAGATATTAATTTGTACAAAGAATAAATAATTTAGATTTTCCCATGCAATTAGCACAAAAATCAACATATTGAGATCAAATCTAGCCCTAAGTAATTGATTTAATTCTGTAGATGCGAACTAGATTATCAGTTGCATTTTATTTCTCCTAAGGATGGCACATCTGAATACAGATCCCATGAAACTAAAAAACGTTTGAACTTTCAAAACTCGAATCTTGCTCATTTTTTATTATTTAAGTCCTTCGAATGCTAATTTAAAAAAATCGCTGAATATTTTAACGCAAAACTTTGGAGGATCTTCACTAATACAAAGAATACGATTATTGCAATTCAAATGATATATGAATCATTAAAATCCTTTCTTTACCAACCTGAGGGCTTTCAGTATGACACAGTATCTCGAAATCTGCCACTCTTATCAAGTAATCTATGCGCTGCAGTTTCTAAAAACGCTATTATTATTGTAAATACAGCTTGACTCAAAATCTGCTATTCCAGTTGAAAATACATATTCTAAGCATAAAATTTAACTTCAGTTCAAATTTAATTCGTTATATACCATTTTGAAGGGAATTTTATAAAAAACAATTTTAACTTTTAAAATAATACCTTATTCGAAAATTTATGAAAGAAAGAATGGCTCATAAAATGCAGAGGTAATTAATGAAAAATTAAAACTGCTTTTCAACCCGCTATAACATTCTCTGACTTTCGAATTCTGCCTATAAAAGAATTATTATTGCTTGCTTTAAAGTTTTTGACGTTGCGAACTCCATATTGCAATTTTAAATTTCTTTTATGTTGTCAAATGGAAGAGAAACACGCCAATGTAAAATTTAAAAGTAGAGAACATCAACCCAAAAAAACATTTTCGTTTGGGATAGATCTTGTACAGAGATCAGCGATAAGACAGAAGTCACTCTTCTTCAGGAGAGGAAAAAAAATATTTTTGAAGGAAAGAGATTTTCTTTCTCTTCATGATAATTAACACAGAAATTTTCCTTATTTAATCTGTTATCATCAGACACTTTTTTAAAATTTATAATTTATTTTTAATTTGGTACAAATTCAAATATTTTGCTCTTCTTTTGCGTTTGGCCCTTGAATGTGGTCTCCAACTTTAAATTGAAATAACTTGGTCAATTTTTGTCTTACGGGAATCAAACCTTTTAATTTTACTGTTTATTATGTGCATAAAATAAATTTCTTACGGGAATCAAATCTTTTATATTTATTGTTTATTATGTGCATAAAATAAATTTCTTATGGACCGCTTCATAACCTCGCTTATTCTCTTATAAAACCTTCAAGTTCTGGTTATGTCTTCTACACTGGTAATGCTGTTATCAAAATAAAAGCTAGCTTTCGTTTTTTCTATAATGTGACCACTGTTTTTCACCTTGCTCCTTAAGCAAGACTACTCGATTATGACGCAAAATTTTCAAAATACCTTCTGTGTCAAATTGCAATAACGGGGGTAGTCTTTATTTTCTTCGCTGACAGAAATCTGCAGAAATGCTGTTCTTATAGCTGATATGACTTATTATCCCATATCGAAATCTCATCAGTATTAATTTAAATTAAATTAATTTAGTTTTTATGTTAGTCCTTTAAATTCTTTTCTTTCACATGTAAAGAGTTTTCCTGCAACATCTGATCCAATTAATACATTTCAGTAGGATTTGAGTCGTTTTCGATGCTACTTACAACACGATAAGAAGTTTCAAGTTCTCGAATCTAGGGTCCACAGCTAATTTGAGAGATGTCATCAGAAATCATTTTTGATCTAATGCTTCAAGATTGCAGAGATACTTACCATTAATACTACCTAAATAAATCTTACCAAATTTATATTTCGATTTCTTTGTTACTGTCCCTCCAAATAAGGAATCATGTACAATAGCAACCACCCAGTCATCTCGGGTCACGGTCCCTTCCCTAAGTACTTTTATGATCTAAATATGGCTAAGTCGGATAGATGCATATGTGGGGAAAGCGAAAAACCTGAACATTACATGTTTCAGTGACCTCTAACGTCATCCCATCACATTCGGCATCCCACCGAAACTGGAACAGAATTTAGAAGATTCATCATTAAGCACCGTAGAGTCTTCCAAAACATTAAAAATATTATTGATTTCCTACACCGCCAAGGACTGGTCCTCTGTCATCCATAGCATACAACCTGAAATAATTCTCCAAGTTCAGAAAATGCAACAACAAGAATATCCACTCTCCACCCTCTTACTATGCAGAAGTGCCTTTAGAAAATGCACTTAAATAACTCCATTTATTGAAACAAACATAACTTTTCTTATACCTACTCAAACTTCGAACTATGAACTACTTCATACTGTGCAATGTGTGACAGATACACCAGTACTACGCACTCAACACTATGCACAATGAAATGAATTCATTAACTGTGTGCTGAAATATGAACTGTACTAAGAATGAACTTATAAACTGCGAACCGCGTAACAAAAAAAAAAAAAAAAAAAACAACGAACCACGCAGCATAATAATTTCCCCCCGCCAACAAAGCTCCAAACCGAAACAGAAGAAATATGTATCTACATCTGTAAATGACTTATGTATTTATCCATCGTATTTATTGTATTTATCCATGCAATTGCAAAAGTGCCCGTGTAAAGTATATCTTATGTCAATATTGTCTGTAATGCAAACTATGCAGCATTAATATGTAACTGTTATGAATGCTGCAATGTAAACGAATGCCCGAGCATGGCGTTAGCGTGCCCCGTGAGGGTGCACTTCCATAGATGGTTAGTGCAGTGGGGCGATACCAGTTTTGCCAATGGCGATGTTTTGGTGTCCCTTGTAGTTCTTTCTGTCTGTCTGAAGGTTCATGCAATCAAATGCATTGTATAAATCTTTTGCATAATTCTTCATGATATGCAGAATCTGGGGCAGACTATGGGTACTATTTTTGGCCTCGTCGGTGATTTGTAGCCAGAGGGCGCACCGCACAAAGACTTAGTTGCGTTATAGAACGTTAAGGGAGCGGACACGCCAAGATGTCAGGCATATTACCGCTAATGATATAATGTATCTGCCAGGTGGCAGAAATCTAGTATGGTGTATCGTGCACATGCCAGTGGGCATAAGGCTTGTAAATAAATGTACCTTAAAAATATCTTGGTGAAATTAATCAAGGATCACGCAACAATATAATCAGTTGGACACGACCATTTTTCCTGGTGACGCGAACGCGATTATCTAGGTGAAGAATGGTCTAAGAAAAGGAGTGAGTTCTTAACTGAAAAGCTCGGATTTGAAATGCGAAGGAATTCGAGGTAGGCCCTTTTGCATTTTTCTCTTTTGAATAGAATTGTTGAATAAAAAAATTATTACCTGTTGATTATTAAAATTGATAGAATTTAATGGTAAAATGGAGGCCATAGATAAGGTAAAGAAGTTGTGTACGGTGACTCGTAACTTAACTACTAAATTGATCAGTAAAATAGAATCTGTATTGTTAGAAGAGGGTCAATTTACGGATGGAAAACTGAAAGAGTTACTCGAAATGTTACTTGAAAAATCGCAGTTGTTAAAACAATATGATTCTGAAACTAAAACTCTCATAGTTACGGAACAGAAGTTAGAAACGGAAGTAATTTCCGATAGGAATATCAGAAAAGAATTATAAGTTTTAAATGTAAAATTCAGGAAAAAATAAGGAAAAACGCTTGTAAGGTTGAATCTAAAAATTCTAGTGAGGAAAATGTATCTGCAAAGTTGAAAACCTCTGAAGTGAATACTTAAAAATTGCCGAAATTAACGATTGCTAAATATTACGGCGATCCTTATTCTTGGCTTGAATTCTGGAATCAGTTTCGTAATTCCATACGCCAAAACTACTCAGCTCAGTTGACAAGTTTTGTTATATAAAATCAGCTTTGGGAGGTCCAGCTTTAAATGCTATCGGTGGATTACTGGTGAAAACTGTTGATATACTAAAAAAAGTTTCGGCAGAGATGACTTGCTAATTAACGCACATATGCATAAATTGCTCAGTTTAGAACCTGTAAAATGTTCCAGAAACTTAATTCCTTGAGGAAACTTTATGACGATATAGAATTACAAATAAGAAATTTAAATTCTTTAAATTTACTAGTAGCTTGTATGGACATTTATTGGCCCCTACTTTGCTGAAGTTAATACCCGAGAATTTAGAATACACTAGAAAAAGAGGTGATAAACAAAATTTCAATGTTAATGAACTACTAACGTTCTTGAAAACGGAAGTAGAATGCAGGGAAACATCAATGACGTTACAGCGTTCTAAAAATTTTGATGTGAACGAGCCATCATTACGAAACAAAAGTTACCATCAAGGTTATCAAAATAAATCTTATATACATTCTAAAAAGAATGATTACATTACGAATAAGCAAGGCGCTTCAGATTTTAACCAATCTATGATACTATTGTTATTATTCTGGCATGCAGCGAGGAATTCCTGTCCCTGCTCTTTTCAGATTCCTGAGTGAATCCCGAATTGGGCCTGACGTCTGAAGAAGTCCATAAATAGTATTCTTCAGATGATGTCTGCATTTTTTGTTTATCTTCCTGTCACATGAATCATGATTGTCCACTTGATTTAAAGGCTCGCCGAAAGGCATTAATGGATGGAAGTTTATGTTTTATTTGTTTTTCAAAAGGGCATTAAAGACGTTTCTGTGCTCTTAAAGATGAAAAGTGCTGGTTGTGCAATGTCCAGGGTTTACGTAATTCGTTAATATGTGACTCCACATCGAAAGATTTAAAGACAGATTCTTCCGATTAGACAAAACAAACGGCAATCTCTTTCGCTCTTATGTAAAATAAAATTAAACATTCAACTTTCCGTTCTCTTACAGACGTTTATGGCGACAGTGAGGTGTAAAGGGAAGAACGAAAAGATATTACGTTGTTGTTACTAGATTCGGGATAAAAAAAACCATTCATATTGCGAGAAGGCTTGTATGATATCATAGAAATAGTATGCAGAATGTAAACAATCCAAATAAGAGGATAAAAATTAACGCAATAGTCATTGATTCTATAACACTAGGGCAAGTAAAAATGCCTTCTCGGTGGATACAAAAGATGGCCTTTGATAAGGGAATAGAATTAGCAGATATCGGTACGAGTGATGGAATTTAAGCATTAATAAGTTCTGATTTTATTTAGAAAATTTTAGGAGAATGAAACGTGCAGATTTGTAAAAAATTAGTCTCAACAGAAAGCACTTTCGGTTTTATAATTCAAGGCAAGAACGAAGGATCAAATTGTAAAGAGGCAAGCGTTAATATAACGTTGTAAATGAGGACTTAGATTATGAAAGAGTTAATTATGGGAATTAGAAGCAATTGGCATAAGTTTGGATAAAGAAATCTCTCGATCAGATAAAGAAAGTTTAGAGTCATTTGAACGAAATACAACCTATGAGAATAAAAGGTATGAGACTAGATTATTGTGGAAAGAGGGTGTTGAAGGTTTAAATAATAATTATGAAATTGAAAAAAACGCGTTTGCTAGGTTTAAATAATAAGTTTCATAAAAATAGAGAGCTGTATTTAAAATACAATGAGGTAATTAATGAATATTTGAGAGATGGTATAGTGGAACGGGCAAATACGTATTTAAATGGTAATTTGAAGACTGGGTATTACATGCTTCATCACGCTGTAGTTCGCAAGCAGAAGAATTCTACAAAGGTTCAAAGTTTTTGACGCTTCTTCTAAAAGTAAGGGAAATTTATCGCTTCATGATTGTTTGGAAAGCGGACCTAATTTAAATCCCGAATTGCTCAGGATAATCATTAAGTTCAGGGTATCGCGTATTATGCCGACATTCAGCGTGCATTTTTGGAGGTAGGCGTAGCTAAACAGGACAGGGATTTTTTAACGTTTTTATACATAAACGAAGAAGGGTCAAATCTCGATCACACTAATCCCAACTTATAAGTTCTCCAACACAACAGAGTCCCTTTTGGGGTCAAGTGCCCGCATTATTTGTTAACAGCTACAATAAAATTGTATTTAAAAACGTATGAAGAAGCCTACGAAGAGGCATGCAATATGTTAAAAGAGCTCTACGTGGATGACTTAATTTCTGGGATAGCTAATGTAGCAAAGGCCTTACATTTAAGTAAGAACACAATCTTAATTCTTAGCGACGCCAGCATGAATTTACGTAGATGGATTTCAAACTCACCTTAGTTGAATGAACTATTGAAACTTAATGAAGTTGACTGTCGTGAGACATCTGAACACTCTTTGATAACTTTGAAAGTTTTAGATCTTATCTGTGACAATGTCAGTGATAATTTGAAAATAGATGTCTCTCAATTTGAGAAGTTACAAAATCTTAAACTAACTAAACGCATCATTTTAGCAGCATCTGTTTGATCTCTTGGGGATCATGAATCCATTTACGGTTTTAATTAAACTTTTAATGTAAACTATGCGGAAAAAGGGTATTCCATGGGACGAGAGCGTTCCATTTGATACAGAATTCACAATACAGGAATGATTAAAAGAAGATGAAGAAACTAAGTTTTTCGAAATTCCCAAGCAATATTTTAATGATAAGTGTTTGGAAGTTTTTGGAGGTTCACGTATTTTCTGATGCCAGCCCCAAGTGTTTTGACGCTGTAGCATATTTTAAATCTGAGAAGAAAGATAAATGTAAAACAAGTTTCATACTGTCAAAATCCCGCTTAGCTCCGTTAGAGAGGTAACACTTCCTAGGCTTGAACTTTTGGGAACATTAATTTCTGCAAGATTAGGTTTGTATCTGCAATCGATATTTCCTCACTTGGATAAGGGAATACTGGACTGATTCCCAAATTTGCATTCACTGGATCAAGGGACTTGCCAATGATTGGAAACAATTTGTTAGAAATCGTGTGGTAGAAATCAAGAAGAAAATTGACTTAAACAATTGGTACTTTTGCAGTGTTAAAAACAACCCGGCTGATAAACTCACGAGGGGGGGAATGAATGCTAGAGTTGAATGAATGCTATCGTCCGAGTTTCCACTTATAGTATTTCCTGGAAGAGAGAATAATGTCCGAGTGGTAAGACTAAAAACTCTGCACGAGGACACTAAACGTTCTATTACCAAACTGTGTCTTTTGCCAATTAATGAAGAACAACATTGCCTTTTAAATGCCTCATTTATATTAAGTAAGTTTCAGCTTTTTTATATTGCTTATTGTACTAATATTTTTATTTGTTTGCTTTAGTTTAATCCTTATAGTTAATTGTAAAATATAGTAAGCTATAAGATGTTCAGCTGTTTTGCTAGAAGATTGGTAAGTGTAATATGTAATTTACACTTTAATTTTGCATTTTACTCATGTAATTTACACTTTTTGAAGATTTTTGTAAGTTTTCAATTTTTATATTTTTATTTACTCGTTAACATACATTGAAGACTGTACTGAGATGAATGTAATTCATCGAGGGGGAGGGAAGTTGTTTTGACCTCTTAGGTGATTTGTACCCAGAGGGCGCACTGCACAAAGAGTTAGTTGCGTTATAGAACGTTAAGAGAGCGGACACGCCAAGATGTCAGGCATATTACCGCTAATGATATCATGTATCTGCCAGGTGGCAGAAATCTAGTATGGTGTGTCATGTACATGCCAGGGGGCATAAGGCTTATAAATAAGTGTAAATAAATGCACAGTAAAAATATCTTGGTGGAATTAATTAAGAAACACGCAACAGTATAATCAACTGGACACGTACAAATACCATTCCTTCAAAATAATGGAAATTAATTTAGATGCAAGACAGAACAGGCTTTTATTTATAGATCATGCGTTTTTTATGGATGTAGAGCTAGTTGAGCTTGCTGTCTATAATTACTCCTAAGTATTTTTAGGTATTATTTTGGTTTTGACAAAGTGGCCTATTATTAGTTTGAAATCTTGCGTAAATTTAAGTCCATATTACATAGTTTTGTGTGTTTGCAGCACCATTCAAATGAAAATAGGTCTTCTCTTCCTGTAATAATCCAATACTAAGCGTGATCAAATTCTTTCTTTCCAAGAAGCGTAAGACAAAGTCCCTTTTATGAATCTATTTGTTGTAGTACACTGCATGAATAAAATCATCGGCTGCATGAATAAAATCTGATAACCTTTCCAGGGCTGTTTACACATTCAATTTTTTTCCCAAATGCACTGCAACAGCCATATAGTCATTTGTCGATGACTTAATCTAGTAAGGAATATTGTTTGTAATAGACACCCTTTCAGATGATGTAATTATTAACTGCTGTGTCGTTGATTCAATAAATACTGGAATTTGGTCCGGATATATATGATGTATGATATATGACTGTACGTAGTAACTGATTAAAGCTCCTTAACATTGTAAGGATGTCAGACAGAATTAAATTAAAAGATTAAGACAGAATTAAATTAAAAGATTAATCTCGTGCATGTCCCATGGATTTTCGATTGCCAAGAATGCATAGTGATGTTAGTTATTTTGAAAAGTGCAGTTTGGTACGCTCAAAAGACAAAACTGTGCAACGGGCAAGGGCATCTCATCAACATACCTACGTGTTGCTATTTTATCCGTTATACATACTAAGGTGTTCAGTTGTTTGTATAGTTGGCTCACTAGATTATGTCTTCAAGCTTATAGGTGCGCGATTTTTTACAGTGGCAGAAAGATCAAGCCCATTATCCCTCTCCTTCCATATTTAACTTACAGATCTTCGCCGATACAGGATCGAAATGAGCGCTAAAAAGCATGTTATGCAAGAAACTTCTCTAGTCAACTCAACTGAAAGCATTCCAAGCGATGGTTTGACATTAGCAGCAATCTTCTCAAAGAACAGCACCACTGCAAATCATCTTGGGCAAAAAGCAAGATATATCTTAGTCGATAGTTGAGGCAAGTTTTATATTCAGTATGTTGGCCAAGTAGACAATTGTTGTTTTGACTAAAAGGGGATATTGCAGCATCACAATCTCTCAGTTTACAGAATGTTATCACTCTCGAATAATATTTCCCAGCACCTTAAAAAGCTTTCATTATCAGCAGTTTATAAAGTTGTCTTTATGCAAGAGGAACACAAGAATTTGTTCTCTTTGCTTCATATTTTTACTCTGACATCTCGTGATGAAGCAGGAAATGAGATTCATTGGACCAAGCATTTTTTTCCCAATCATCATAAATTCAATTTTGGTGTTCCTGTACACACAGAAACACCAAAACCACGATTTACTCCTTTTTTTAACGATAGAATAGGGAGCCTTGACGGTTCTTGCTATTAAACCCAATCTAGTGAAAAGTCTCTTTTTTGAGTGTATAGAGACATCAGGTAATTTCGAAGCAGGAGATATGAAAAATGAGCAATGCCCTCGCCGAGACTCAACTACGGACCTCTCGAATACGCCTCGAGCGTGCTGACCACTACACCACGAAAGCGGGAGAAATACCATATATGTGTTTAGACGAGTTCTGTAATGCACCTGAATCGCACTGAACTGCGGTTTCTTGTATCTTTGTGTTTCGGTCGATATGGATGATTTGTGCTAGTCGCCTTTCACCTTTTTAGTTCACCAGCATCTTCTGACCAAAATCGTCCTTGTTTCTTTAAATATTTTTTTCAGTTGTCACTCTTTAAATTCCCAGATACTGTTTAACGAGAAAAGCCTAAAACATTACCCATTTCAGATATGCTGAAATCTTGTTCTCTTGCATCCATGATTATGTCTTGTCCAAAGCTATTCAAACTTTTTGGCTTACCCATTTTCACACTAACTGCGATGATAATTACTTCTTTTCAAAATTAATGTGCCTTATATAAGAAGTTCCTAGTTGTAACATTACTTATGTCACAAGCAGACTAGTCCATGTTATAAAATGGACATCTCTAACATTTTGGTCACTCATTGTTCAGTGGCGTAATAACTAATATTCAGTGCTATTTATGGTATCACAAACAGGGAACGTCTTTGGAGCTGCAGATATGCGGGGACTCAATACCTAATTAAAAATTACACTAACTATTTAATTTGTACCCAGACTCACGTCTTCCTTGCATGAAATAATTCTGTACTTGAAAATTAGATACGATGCAGTTTCATGAAAAATTCAATATTAATTTTACGAAACCTAGCAAAAAAAAGCATATTTACATAATTTAAGAATAATTTATAATTAATTTGAGGAATTTCATGGGTGTTTAGAAGTTCAACTCAAAAACCGAATTTAATTTTCTGAAACTTGATACTGTAAACAACATCGTAATAAAAAGAGGAGGGAAATATTAACCTTAAAAACAGCTTTTCAAATTTAATCTTTGGTATTACTATGATGAAGTTAATTTGAATATCCTACAAAATGATTATTTCTCGATGCAACTTCTCATACACTACTGAATAAATTAATAACATACTTTAATCAATTATGCTTACAGTATTAAAAAGTAATTATGATTATTTGATGCATATAACACCGCTATGGAATTTAGAACAGGAAGGCCATTAAATTACCGAAAATTTAAATGTATAAAAAGAAACAAACTTAAGTATTGACGACGACTAGCAGAATTTATTGAATGCGTTTCCTTCGAAATGAGTTCTATAAAATTAAAACGATAGCAGTTCAAAACTGTCGGCCTCCACGATGGCGTAGGATATTCATCTCTTCTTATGTCCCCTGGAAATTCTTTTTTGGCCTTTGACGTCTTAGAACAGCAAATGATAAGGATTCTCTTACATTGCGTTTTAAAAAACTGCTATTCTTGGACAGATGCTATACAAATTTAAAAAAAGGCACATTTGAGGTTTAAATCATGTACTTAACCATGAACTTAGTACACGTAGGAAGGTAAGTTTCATGATTTTCAGTAAATTTTAACAAAATAAGATCATTTTATCTCTCTTTCTTAATAGTCATTATTGGGTTTAAAATGGTGTGAGAGAAAAATTTTTCCAAGCAAAATTTTGTTCAAATTATTTCAGTTCATAACTTAGTTTCTATGAAAAATTTAAGAATATCAAATCTATATATAGAAAAATATTCAATATTCTTTGGTGCAGCTCATGTTACCGTAAAATTAAATATGATGAGTGACTGTAAGAAATGAATGTGGATTTATAAATCAGTTGCATATCCTATAATGACTGTAGATGTCATCTCACATTGACTAAACTATTTGTGAAATCAGATTGTACTGTAAAATTAATAACAAGGCGATCACAACTTTACTGGAGCTTTCATTTCTCATAGATCCGCTTAATGCAATAAGAAATTCAATAAGAAAACGTATTATTTCAATAGACAAAATAGTTAAAGTAGCTAGCTAAACGTTGGTAAGTTCATTCCCGGTTTGATCCTTACTAACCGCACATATCGGATGCAGTTATTCATGATTCCATTCGGAAGTTTTTCAAGAATGTATCCGTAATAAGAGAAATAATGTTCAAGTTTTTATGACCGTAAAATAACTATCTACCTGTTGCTTCAATCAGCAGAATTTAAATCAAACAAACAAACAAACAAAAAAAAAAAAAACTCAAGAAGGGCAATTAACGAGAAATTCAAAGCATAGTTTTCGTAACTATATTCAAGCGCTTTATGCGATTACTCTGCATTGTAAGAAATGTTCCAGTCTGGAAAATTAAATAATTAATCTAAAAAATTCATGAAATATTTATCTATAAAACGCTAGTAGATATATATAAGTCTTTAAATATAGACGTTTTCCTAGAGAACTTTCACATTTATGATTCCTTTAAACTTATTTTCATTGCGTAAATTTTTATTATTAAAGAAAAGGCTAATGCATCCAACCACTTCTAAAGATTCTTTTTCTACTTTATTGAACCATTTTGATCCGGCAAAACCTACAAGTATTAAAAAAAAATTCAGTCTTTTGGCAGATATTCATCAACTTGAGGGGGGGGGGATTATTTTCGCCTATGTTTTCATGGAACATCGTGTGAAAGTGTACTTTAACCTGCCTTCGCAGTTTTACTTGCCGAATACTAGTTCCAGTTTAATATTCTATATTAAACGTTTTAAGAATTTTAGTAGATTGTTCGGTCAAAATATATGTTATTTCTTCTGTTACATCGTTAAATTCTGTCGGTCTTAATCCAAAGTAGGAAAAAATATTTTAATTACAACGGATGCAAGTTTTAAATACAGTTCCATTGAAGCATCTACTGATATAGTGACAAAATTGCTACTACTTAAATGCATTTTGAACTTAATTTAACATTTAGTTAATTTTGCTCATCATAGATATAGACATTTAACAAACTGTCCGCACTAAACACGAACTTACAAAACAATTTTTACAATTAAAATTAGAGTTTCTACGCAAAAAAAGGCAATTCTGCCAGCGGGCAAGAAAGCAGATTTTTCGGTGCAATAAAACTGAAATTTACTTTTGGTCCCATTCGGCAAAAGACATTCAATGTGCAGAAACTGATTTAATTCTACAGAGTTTCAAACGTAAACAAATGGCGGTTCGTTAGGCTTAACTCGCCACTTAATTTTTTTAAACTGTTAAAAATTTTACAACTATTGCTTGCAGATTAACTAAAGGCTTAAAAACCTTAACTGGATCATACGAACAATATAATTCAATCACTTTTAAAGCAAAAAATTCACAATTTACCAACATATAAGAATAAAAAAAAAAACTACGCTCACCGAGCCGAGTAACAGAGTGAGTGTGTTGTGTGTGTGTGTGTATATATATATATATATATACGCACACACACAAACACAAACACTCCCTCTGTTAATCTTATGAAATCTTCCGCATCAATCTTATTATATATATATAAGATTGGTGCTGCGGATTGCAATGAAAAAAGGATGTGCCCTACTACATGTTATAGCAGTCCCATATACAAAGTTTCAACGTTTTACGGCTACTCGTTCTTGAATTATACGAGATACATACGAACGGACCTCAAGGAAAAAATCTCTTGTGAATCCATTTTACAACCCTTTTTAGCAAAAACAGTCCTTTACTTTGTCCGTATGTACAGATGTTAAGCAAAAACATTGTTCAAATGGTTTCGAGAGCGGTTGAAATGGATATTTTCGGTGAAATTTGATACCCATAATTTTTTGCGATTACAATGCTTCCTTTACTTCGAACAAGGAAGTAAAAAGATTTAAATAAATTGAAACAGCTAAGGAAATTGTGTGGAAAAGAAAATTAACGTTTAGCCAAGGTATTTATTTTGCTAAACATCCGTTAACAAGTTAATAAAATTCAGCATAGAACGAAGCAAAAATTTCCAAATATTACACACAAACACGTATATAGTAAATGAATTTATTGCAATTAAAAATCATTAAATAGAAATATCTGATATAAAGCACAGTTTACTAAACGTACGATAATTTATAGGAGAAACACTGATTTTTATTACTGAAGGTAAATTAAAACTAGATTTAGAATACTCTATATTTTATAATGAACACTGTGATGGAATAAAAGATTATCCTCTTGTAACAATACTGTACAATTTCATTAAAAATTGCATTTAGTACAAAAAGTATATAAATTAAAACAACAGAATTATATTTATTTTGCTATGCTCTGGAAAATATAGCGAATTTTACTCGGAGCAATACAATGGGTATATTCTGATGCAAATATTTTCAGATATGTATTTTCATTTACAGATTTTTTCTGATTTTATCCCAAGCAGTATAATTCACTGTTAATGTTAAATCTTCATTTTCAACAAAATTGCTATTTGCGTTTAAGATACTACTTAAAGTTACTTTTAGCAAATTTTATGTCTTGGAGGTCATTACCTTGGTATTTCCTTCGCGTAAAAAACGTTTTTTCTAAGATACAAAACTATATTTTCGAATGAGACAACAAAAGCATTCTCCTGTTCAGACATATAATTAAAAACAGCAGCTAGTTTTTCTCAAAAATTATTATAATCCGAGCTTCCTAATTAAAAGCTCGCAAACAGTTTACATATATTACTCAATTTCACAGAACGCCTAAAGAATATTTTGCTAGCAGTTAGTGCTTAACTTGTTTTGGGCTGAGACATAAGGAACTGCAGTCGCTTTATGATATTTTCAGAACTATCCACGCCTTGATAATCCATTCGGCCTTGTTCCCATGCCTTCATGCCTTGATAATTGCCTACTTCAGCTCCGGGTAGCACATTTTCATCAGAGATTGTTTCTTGTTGCTGTGAAAGCTCTGCCTTTTCTCTGAAGCCACCTTCGATGTCAACAACATCAGCACCTGCATCAGTCGAGGAATTCTCATCATTACTAGGATCACGTACTTCCGGAGTACTTGTTACAGGTATTCTATCAGGCAAACGTGTAGTTCTTTCCTTGAACTTTTGGACTTCGGTTTCAGGAAGAACGTCGCTTTCTTGTTTTGGAGGCGGCGTATATTCAGCAGATTTGCGTCGCTCAGGTTCTGAAAGGGCAGGCGAAGAAGGTTTGAAAAGTTTTTTTTCAGTTAGACGCAGTCTGACAGATGGTGGAGTAAGGTAAAATTCTGCCTCGGATTCAGATGGTAAGGGAAAAAATCGCAGAAGTTCGACAGCACAAACAGTCTTCTGGGATGACGCATATGTTTGAATATCCTGTAAATGCATAAATGAAGTATATAGCATAATTTTTTAACTTTAACTAAACAATTTTAAGAAAATAAATGTTTTGAAAGCAGAGTTTCAAATAACACTCCTGGTATTACATGTATTATCTTTACTGAAAATAAGCTACCCAAGAAAAAGGAATTTTAGCTTTCCTTTTACTTAGTGGGATGAAAGATAGCCATGATTAAAAAGATATTTAAAATATTACAATGGGATAACCAGTTAGAGCAAACTCAATTAAATTTAATGAAATATTCATTAAATTACTGAGTTTTGAATTCTAGAAAGGAAAAATATTCAAGGTTCTCATCACCAGTAGAAAAATGGCATTCAAATTGTCAAAAGTCGATTTTCATCCCCAAAACATCTAGAATATGGTACTGTTAAATAAACTTAATCTTTTTTGATGAATATGAGGAAACGCGAAAATGTTTCTCCTTTGCCTGTAAGAATGGAGAGCTTCGATAATTTTATGGATCGCACTTTGCGGGTAGTGCTACACTATCAAAAAATAGTTCTGTCTTTGATGCACTGAAAGAATTCCGAAAGATGGAATCCCAGTAAGCAACTGCAAACTTTAAATAAAAATTTTAAAAAAAGCTATCACGATTCCAAAATATCGTACTTTGACAAATGTTACCAGGACAAGGAAGTGAATCAACAAGTTAGAACAGCAGCAACTACTGAAATAGATCAAAATTATTCATAAGTTCGGCAGTATACAGGCGAATGGATGCTAAATTTTTTAATTCATAAGACTCAAACTGAAGTTCGGTCGCTCTTTCTTGCGTCATTTCGAATTTCAGTGGAGGAAAAAATATTAAAAGCGGAGGAGGGATGATGAAGCGCATTTTTGAACGGCATGTTTAGTAAGCCGAGTTGTCGCATTAAAGCTACTAATGAAACCTCATGCCCTTCAAGCGTACATCAAAAGTCAGAATGTGTGATTTTACAGCCGCATTTCCAATCAAACCAAAATTTTTCAAAGAAAACACAGTAATAAAAGAAGCGCCTGGTTCCACGAAGCTGTGGTGAAATACTGAAACTATGTTGATAAATTTTGTTATTCCGTAATTTCAATGGCATGAGTGTCTCATTACTACCTTTTTTTGCGCAGAATGGAACAACACGTCTAACATTGACAATGCAGGCGTCAATTCTTAGGCGTCATTTCATCGAAGATCGAATTATTAGTCGAAATTTTGTTAAAGTGGTTAATCTGCTCATCTAATCTACCCCCAACTGCTTTTCGTTGTGAGGGCAATTAAAAAAGCACATTGCAACGTAAGACAAATCAATGTAGAAAATTCCATAGTAGAAAATCCTTTAACTTTTCGAAAGTCTAGAAGAGTTCATAGGAAACCACAGTTTTTAAAAATTTCTTGGGAAAACATTGAATCGCGTAGTTCACCGATGCCAAAATAAAGATTACTGTGGAATGCAAACATTGTTCGGGTTACTGCACTTAAATGTTTCCATTACATCCTTTTGATCTGAAATGTTCTGAATCATTTTTTTTACCCTTGAAGCTCAACACCACACATTATATTTGGTTGAATTTGCTCCAGCAGAAGTTTGATTATCGGGCTTTAAATACCTTTTCTTTTAATATTAACAAAAAAATAAAATAAAATAAAATAAAATCGACGCACCAAGAAGGAGTTGTCCGATAGAGACAAAAATTGGTGGATAGGAAGGTTATGTACAGAATACAATTCAAATTTCAGAACAATTGAATGATTTATTTTAGAGTTACATAGTTACAAAGTAACGAGTTCAATAAGGTGCTGACCCACCTCTAGCCTGGATGCAATTGATAAAGCTCCCCGATGCTCTCCTGCGGTATTTCTTGCCAAATTTGCTCCAATTTTCGGGCTAAGTCATCAACGTTCCCTGGTAAATGCAGTCGCCTTCCCATTAAATCTCAGACATGCTCAATGGGAGAGAGATCTGCTGGTTAAGGAAGTGTTTGACAAGTTGTAAGACAGTTTATAGCCACACGTGCCGTATGTGATCTGTCATTATCTTGCTGAAAAATAAGGCCAGGGTACTGCAAAAGGAATGACAGCAAAACAGGTCTCAAAATGTCGTCGACACTACTGTTCTGTAAGTGTGCCTCTAATGATGAACGGAAATAGCACCCCAGACCATAACTCTTGGTTGAGGGCCTGTGTGGCGTGCAGTAAAAGCTGGATCAGCACGCTGCTCTGAACGTCTCCAGACACGTCTTCGATGATCGTCATGACACAGTTGGAAGCAGAATTCGTCGCTAAAGACTATACGTCCCCAGTCAGCATCATTCCAACCTGATCGAGCCAAGCACCACTGTAATCTGCCTCGACAACAGTGTGCAGGCGTGAGTGCCAGGTAGCGTAACGAACGGGACGAGCGTAGATTTCGTTCTATCAGCCGTCTGTGAATGGTCATGGCGCACACTCGTGTGCGGGTGGAACGTCTGATGGTTGATAGCGATGAATCAAGCGCTGTGACAGTTGATCTGAATCACTCTGTCCTCCCAATCTGTTGTGGCTCTACGTCGCCCGCTACAATCATGACGCTGAAATCTGCCACTGTCCACCAATTCTTGCCGGCATCTTCTAATCGCCGCATTGCTTCGGCTCATATAATGAGCGATTCTCCGATTTACCCAACCTGCCTCTTTCAATCCAATGATAACAACCTCTTTCAAACTCTGACAGTTGCTCGTAATGAGCTGGAACCCTGCGGCGAGGCATTTTTTCAGTTTTTGAAAGGTATCCTAAATCGCAATGCAACAGGAATTTTTAACAACAGTTCAAGAACAGGTTCTTATATGATCTGCTGGATGCGCAGTTCCGATGCGCTGGAGATTGCACTATTCATTCATTGGGCACCAAATTTTAATCATTTGCATATTTGGTCAAAACATTTATGCATTCGAAATTTCAAAGCAATCGGATGATTCCTTCTCGGTGCGTCGATTTTTTTTGTTGTTGTTACAGAGTGTATTTTGTATTTTTCCTTCCTTTGGTACTACTAACAGGTAATTTCCCCTTTCCCTTGCTTGCCACATTTCAAACACGCAATATTATCTTTAATTTCTTTAGCCATCGGAAATTTGTAATGTTACTGAAACATTTTGGATTTATTGACTAAAGTAGTTAAACCAGTCCTGAAGAATCACTTTTTTCTGCAAAAGCACATTTTCCTTTTAAATCACCGAAAATGCTGTTTTGGTACACTGCCTTTGGAAATGGAGGTGGACACTTTGTTCAAATGAACTGTTAATATGGGTAATAATGGATAATTCTTACCACATTTTTAAAACTCAGGAACATTACTAAAGTTTATAAACCTTATTCTCCTTTATCAAAATAATCTATTACATATGACTGATATTTATTTTGATCATTTGGGTAAACAACAAGTAAAATGCAGTCCATTTGTAAATCATTCTTGGTTTTCAAAATCCTTTCTGCATCAAGTATTAACACAACACTGAACTTAGCAGCATGCTTTTTAACACTGCGTTGCCCGCCATTAGGTAGTACCTAGCAGCATGCTTCTTAAAACTGCGTTGCCTACCATTAGGTGGTACCTCGACTTTTTAAGAGTGTGACTTTTACACACGAGGAATGCAGTTGCGAAAGATGGTGTAAAGTTTAATAATACAAAAGAGCGTACCTCTAGCAACTCTAAGTGCTTTATCAGTTATGTAAATAAAATTTATATAATTTTTTTATCATTTACAGTACATTAAATAGGAGTTACTTTTATTTTAAAGAACTTAATAATTGTAACACTGCATTTGTAGATATTTTGTTTATGCACACGCATGTTTTAAACTTCCTTTTATAAAATGTTTACCCTTTCTGTCCCTCTGGACGGAAATTGTCTACTTACATAACCTTGACATAACCGAATGCTCTATAGATGGCTTGATTATTATCTATTTCATAATAGTCGACACACCACTCATTAGCATTTAAGAGATTCCAGTAAAGCAGTCATTTTCGTCTTTTTTTTTATCAAATACTGAACTGTAAAATTCAGAATTAGTTTTACATTTTCATTGCTGTATAATAAAATGAATTAATGGATGATTAGCAGTGGTTAAATCAGGCTTTTAAAATTTGGTTTATTTTGACTGTGTTTTTAAAAATCCAGTATCATGAGCAAATTTATGATAAGTTTTGTAGTGACGGCATAAAATCCCAGAAAATAGAATAAAATGCTTCATTATCAAATAAAATTACATTAAAACATACTAGTTTTTATTTATGAAAAACACTAATTTTAAAAATAAAATAAGAGGCTTATAAATTTATCGAAAATTATCTGATTATGAAGACCATAGAGTCCAAAGATTTAATAATTAATACTGTTTCATATTTACTGGCAGTTCTATACTATACTGTACTTTTCACACCATGTAAGGAATGTATAAAGAAGTACATTAAATAAATCAGAAAGGTAGTCCATTATTATATTATACTATTATGCAAATATGTCCTAAATTTAAGTACGGGAATGATTATGCAGAGTTGTTACCCCAGAAACCTATGAATCAAATTGTTGTGACTTACGAATAGGCGTATCAGAAAGCCTATGATACAAATTTCCCATTCTTGCCGTTTAAGGGTTATGTAATACCTCGAAGCCAGGAAAAATAGAAATTAGCACACTAACGAACTGCATTTATAAGAAATTCTGAGGGGAAAGGAATAAATCTACAGACTTAAAATTTTCATCATGTTTCAAAGTTTTAATGATTTATACGAGGAAGTATTATAGGACAAGTCAAAAAGACCTATCAGTCACCAAACGGGAAATGGAGTTTCGAACTGCGTAAAGTATGTCTATACTTTCACAGCGTTTCAAATGACTGAAATATATTCGAAGTGTACAGCGCAATGTCGTCTTTCTCTGCAAATGGATAAAAAGACCAACATTTACAGTTAAATTCAGTCGTCGCTACACAGCCAGTCAAGTTATAAGTTGCCTTTGAAACAAAAGAACGAAGATATTCCATCAAATTTGGCTTCTTTTGAAAGGCATACACAAATAAGAAAATATTTACAAGATAAGGTACTGTTGTGGTTAAAAATGCGCTATACGTATCCTCTGAGTCTCAAGTTCCTAAAATACACTCATGTCCATAAATTAAGGATAATGCAAAATCAGGCAAAGGAAGAGTTAGAAGCAAAACAAATTTGACTTATTTATAAAGCTTATTTATTAAACAAAAAGTAAAGAGCAAAAAAAGATGCTAAATGTTTGATATTATTAAAAAAATTAGCGATTTTTTCTCCCTGGAGCAAATTAGAAAAAAAAAAAAAACTTATTTACAAAAAACCAATATTACATGGTTGGTATGATTGTTAGTACATTGTATGTCTCCCAGACGACGCAATACAGTCCGTACAAACCCTAGGCATGCTCAGTATCAAATTATCGATCTGATCTTGGGGGATATTACACCACTCAAAAAGCAATGCTCTCCGAAGTTCCGGTAGACATGTAGGAGGAGGTTGACGGGCTGCAACTCGTCGGCCAAGCATGTCCCATACGTGCTCTACTGGATTCAAGTCCGGTGAGAATGCTGGCCAGTCCATACGGGTGATATCCTCCGATTGAAGGCATTCGCTTACGATGTTTGCACTGTGAGGACGGGCGTTGTCATCCATAAACACAAATTGTGCGCCCATGGCGCCCCGAAATAAACGTACATGTTGTTCCTGGATGACGTCCAGATAGATTTGGCTTGTCATGGTTCCAATTTGAACATGCTGGTCAGTTCTGAAACCCAGAATAATTCCACCCCAAACGAGCACTCCTGCACCACCGTAATGGTGTCGTTCAATGATGTTTTCTTGGTGGTAACGGGTACCTGCAGCTCTCCATATGAAAGTCTGGCGAGAATCAGACTGCAAGCTAAACCTGGACTTGTCGGAAAACATCACACAAGTCCACTGTTGCGGTGTCCACAATGCATGCTCTCTACTCCAGGTTAACCGCAGGCGACAGTGAGTTGCAGCAAGTGCAACGCATCTGACAGGTCTACGAGCATATAGACCAATCTGCCCTAAGCGTCTGTACACGGTCTGCCTTGAAATTGTCGTACCAGTGGCTGAACAGAGGTGGCGAGACAGGTCTGAGGCTGTGTTCCGCCTGTTTTTTTTGACAGTAACTGCCAAATACCGGTCCTCATTCGAAGTTGTAACGCTGGGGCGACCTGTGCTGTAACGTCTACTCACATTACCATCATCTTCGAATCGTTGCCAAAGCCTGGAGATGACACTCTGGGCAATTCCAAGTTCGTCTGATACTTCCAGTTGGGTACGCACACATTCCAGACGGCCGATAATTCTACCACGTAAAATATCATCCAAATACGTCCTTTGTGTCATAACTATTCGGTTATTGCACTGAAATGCTTAAAAAGCGCCTACGAACAATTTTACTTCTTTACCTGTATTTCTTTTATATCACTCTCTTACACTCTCGTCATTGTGACGTACCATCGGTGTCATCTGGTTACTTCCTAAAATTTGCATATGATTCTTGAAGATGTGTGTAGTGATTTTACAGGTGATATATTTATTTTAGAGTTCGATTTCCGCGTGACTCCGAATTATCCTAAATTTATGGACATGAGTGTATATGGTGTTATGTTTGAACAAAGACTCAAATGGCTGCCTAAAATTAAACAATTTCCAAATTTCGAGTTCGGAAAGCTGCACGCCGCCTTCTAAATATAAGAAATTCCGTTCTCTAACTAGATAATAAGATACTCATCTCTAAGACTGCGCTGCCTCTCATACTCTATGTTGGGAGTTGCCTCCCATATCTAGACTTGGTCTAGATGTGTATGTTGACTATTGACCGACTCCAAAAGAACCAAAATATAACACTGAAACAAATTACGAGCCGCTGGTAGTTAAAATTACGAATATCTAATTACACCAAGAACTGAATCTTCAATACATTCAAATAAATGTGGAAAAAAATCCTTTCAGAATACTGGGAGAATAGGAAAGCAAACAATTCCAGTATTAAACTATGATTTTGAAGGTGACACCAGTGGGAGATGCTTTTTGACATTCTTACATATATTGTAATAAACTTCTTATTTCTATGGTAGATATAATTGATTACCTATTTTACACCATCGATTTAACGCACCGGTAGTCCAGTGATAAAAATTTAGCTCAGTTATCTTCACCAAAAACGAAGCAGTTCAAGTAAGGTGTTTAGTGCTTGGATGAGTGACCTTCTCAGCAGTCCGCTCAATACCGCTTCTTTGTTTTCGTTCTTTTTTTAGTTATTTATTTTAATTTTATGTTTCAATAGTTCGCCCCATTTATAAAATTCGAAAAACTCAAACATTTGAACTCACATTCCCAAAATTTTATAACAAATAGAATACTGCATGGAATTCAATGAATTTCACTTATTTTAGTATATAAAAAGTGTAAGTGTTAAAAATGTGATACTAAGACTTAACATATCACTTTATTACCAACAGGCGAACTTGCATGTTAGATCTGTAGAAAATGTTTGAGAAACTTATACAAGGAACATTAATAGCATAGATCTAGAATGAATATTACCTGAGAAAGAAGCCGTAAAACGCTGATGCGAAAGATATTTATCCACGCATGAACAAACTGAACGTAGGTTGGATGAACAGTCGATGCAGGAGATATTTGACCAGAGTTGCTGAAAAATTTTACGTGCCATGGCTTATAAGATCCATGGAACTGAACAATCTTGACGTTGCGTCCGAATCTGTATGAAAAGAAAACAAGAAAATTTAATCATTAATAATCAGTATTCTCATATTAATGTAATAATATAACTTAAAATCGCAGGAAAAATACAAAGGAAGAGATGAACTACAGTGGACATTTTGGATCACAAAAGTTACAAGCATTCAGTAGGAAACATATGATTTTCATAGGTGTTTGAGGTAGCCTCTGACATACAATCTCAGGGCTTTCTAAAAGCATTTTAATAGCTTCCATTGCTTAACTCTCATTAAAAAAGACTGGCAATAAGTGACTTATAAGACCCTGAAATTTGGCTGGAAGAAGCCATGACTAGGTTATGTTGCAGGCAGCGATTTTGATAATGAGAATTATTTGTTATCTATGATATTGAGTTTTTAGGCAAAACCATGGGCTTGGAAATTAACAATGAAGAAGTGGAAGCATTACTAGGAAGACAATAAAATGATCTCAAGAAAGAACTGTAATATCTTTAGAAGCAGAAGAAAAAAATTGTGGAGAAGTGTCTTCATAGTAACAGAAAAATAGAGATGAACTAACCCTTTGATCCGCGAAAATTCTGAAAATTGGGATGAGCTGTAAAACTTAAGCGTAACAATATCACTATGATAATGCAGCAGCAAGCTACAGTAAAGCATGTTTAATGATAATGCCATATTTCACTTTAGAAACCTTTTAAAACAGACAACAAATCATGCTCGGCAAATTTTGAATGAAATGAAATGTAAGGGGAATGAACTGTCCACATACACAGTTCTATATCTCCTGTTCTAGTGGGCCGATTGACGAAATTCAGCTTGCGTTCTTCATGTCTCGAAAGCGAAGTTTAGGATATATAATAGATTTATACATAGCATTGTTCTAATATAGGTATTCTGACACAAAATCGGACTTTTTCTGAATTGACATGCGAATTTTTTTCCATATTTCGATTCTACGAATCAAATTATGCCAAACTGCCAAGTTTTGTAAAAACCGCAAGAGTAGTTTTTAAAAAATTAGCTCTCAAAATTTTAGTTCCTCATTGTTAATTGAATTTGGTATATATTTATTAAATTTTTTTTATTAAATTTAATTTATTCTTCCTTTCATATTTCGAAATTTAGGTTCATTCCAAATAAAATTCGCCAATTTTTTTCCGATTTATTTTTAAAATTTGTATTTTTAAATAACTTTTATAAATGTTTCGAAGCAAATTTTGAATTATAATCTATAAAACTTTTGTTATCATCTTAAAGTAAGTAGATGCATTTCTAAGCTTACCTGCAAACAATTAAGTTTTTTATTCAAAATTTCCTAAGATACACGTGAATTTACGTTTTGGCGCGCTTTGAAACTTGGCGTACTTATTATAAGCGATAATAACGAAAACGCGATTTACGCACTGTGTTAAAACTATTTGAAAGCATGAACGATGACTTTTTTTCCGCTCGTGGACAACGAAATAAAGGAAAGGAAAAATAGGTTCCTATAAATAAGAAATTCGCCGAGCGAATTATTCTTGGCGCAAACTGAAAAGAGTCCGCTAAGATAAATTTTTATATTTCTACATAAATGTCTCACCAAAAATTACAAAATTTAATATCTCAGGCATAATGAGTCCTAGAATCGAAATATGGAAAAAAAATTGGTATGTTATTTAAAGTGCGATTTTGTGTCAAAATACCTATATTAGAACAACGCTATGTATAAATCTAATATATATCCTAAGTCGCGCTTTCGAAACACGAAAAACGCAGTTTGAATTTCGTCAATCGGCCTAGAATTTTACAGAACTGTCTTAATTGGATAAATAGTGGCGGCTAAAATATCAGAATTACATTAATGATCATGCTATGCTACATCATCAAAAGTGTATCAATCAAAATGAAGTTATGAGGGAATACGCCTGTATTGTCAATGCGACCATATAAATTTGTTAATGCAAATGCTTCTCTATTAAGTTTTAATTTAACTTTAGATTAAATCTGAGTTTAGCTTTCGGAGAGCTTTAAATCTGCCTTATATTATGCGATTCAAAATACATAAATTGAATTACATTTAGTGAATCTCTTATATGTATTTCATCCTTGTTTATCAGCTAAATTTTAATGCAGCTACCTAATGTTCTTGCTGACCACGGTTGTTACCAAATTTCAGGTTTTTTGCTTAATTACAACGCAGATCTTTACAAGTTAATAAACCTTAACAATTACGCCACAACCAAACAAGTTGTATTTTTGCAGAAGCTTTCACCTATGATGTCGAAATTGTTTAAAAAATTCTCTGCATTATTTTGATAAAATGTAATTGCAGATGCATGTCGATTTAAGATAAATAAAATCTGCTACTTCATTTTCCAGACACTGCGTATAAATTTATTTACGGAAATAAAATCTGCTACTAAAATCGTGATATTTAATGAAATAAAATCTGCTACTCCATTTTCCCGACACCGTGTATAAATTTAGAAACATTTTCCAGCGATTAACACGAAATGAAATGTAATCAAGTTTAATTCTCAAGAATTAATACTGACTGCATGAAAAATCACCCCTTACTAAAATTAATAACTTAAAAAAAAACTGTTGCATGGCTTATCATATTGCAATCCCTAAAGCTGAAGAACTGAATATTTTATTTGTTTGTGTTGTTAATTACTATTATACAGTAACTGTAAATCTATTTACAATTACGTCATTGGGAAAGTAACTACCCGTGATAATTTCAGTTACATAACCTAGGAAAATCGCAATCACAATTAAAAATTACATTAAATGGCAGCATATGAGAAACAGTTCATTGATTTGGATATCGAGTTGTTAAATAATACAAGGGTATAATCGTATATAATAGAAAATTAGTAGTATATTCCTTCTGCAGTCATTGTGCTTAATTTCTGTATGTACTGCACCGTGTAACAGCAACATAAATAATTAACTAATCCTTTGTTAAATACTATACATATTTTCAGTAAATATGTAGAAGAAATATAGTTACAGGAACTAATTTCGGCTGCTTCATATAGAATTAAATATGGATAACTTTGTTAAACAAATACGTGTGTGTATGATGTTTGCCGACACATATATCGATTTGAATTGTTTGATTAAAGGAAAGCAAAAGACTGTACG